>JAVJIF010014012.1:0-98870 GCA_038442645.1 Agave tequilana
ATGAAAAGCCTAACCATGATGGCGTCATTGCTTATAATATTACCAGTCTGAGACCGGAAATAGTAGATGTGTTGATTTGGCGAGCTCTTTCCATCATAGTATGTAGCGTTGGCGGTTTGAACTCGGTGGATACGGCACCGAATCCACTCCGGCGGATAAGGACGGACTACCCCTACCTTCTTTAATCATCCCTCTGAGCCAGGGATGCGATCTGAGCTTGGAGGCCCTTAAGGACTTCGGCGTCTAAGGAAGAACCCTCCTGGATTTCTCCAACTTTGGCTGCTCATTACTGAAGTGTTCCTCCTCATCGTGATTGCTCCGGCATCATTGTTGTTCCGGTCACTGAGGAGTTTGAGCGAGATCTGTTGAATGTTGTCCAGAGCTTCTTGCTGAGTTCTGGAAGTTGCTCCTGAGCTTCCAGGCGCCGACGAAGGTCGTCGTTAGCGCTATCAGCCATGTTGACTGATACTCTGTCTGTTCGCACCGAGCTAACTGTCGCCGAAGAGGCGTACCCACTGTCTTTCATCTTCTTCATCTGATGATTGGAGTGACCTCCTGGGCTGTTGTGACGAGGCTAGGGCCGAGAGGAAGAAGGCTGTTCATAATTGTAGGGTATCGCCACCCTAGATCTGGTGTTTCGGAAAAACCCTTCCTCATGCACCAAGACTTCGCCTAAGCCTGGGCTGTAATCTGGATCTGGGGACTCTCGTCTCTTCCTTTGACGGTCATGTTGACGGATATGCAGAGGTAAATCTCGCGAGATGCTCCTTTTGCGGTGCTTCATCGGGGCTTGTACCGATAGCCGATCAAAAACTGACCGTCGTCTTTGAGGCGTAGCGGGGATTGGCCCCAGCCGGCATGGGCCGAGTGGAGTGTCACCAGCTGACATCCCACTTGTCGACAACAGGGGAAGAGGTTTGTTTATCCGCTAACAATTTCCTCAGATCAGACCGGTTGGTCATTGCAATCGAGCGCAAAGGCTCTTTGGATCGCACATAGGGCGATATCCTGCTTCTTTTATCCCTGCAGACGGGATTAGCACTGAATAGTGGTTTGGTTCTAGCTTCGCCATCAGACGCGAACTTAGTGCTTGACGCACTGGAAAGCGGAGCGAGCACGCTGTGGTGCTTTACCGCTATGCTGCGCGAAGGTAATTAACCTTAGATGGTACTTTGGCTTCGGCTTTGCGGTCATGGACCTGCGCGTACGCTGTGGTACAGTAGCTTCGCTCATGAGAACGAGGCCGGCGCGAGGCATCGCTGCTCTTGAATTGGACAACGGTATGATTGCCGTTGTAACTTTATGATTGGAGCAGACAGGCATCTTGCCTTTTTCTTCGCGGGAGAGGCGCGGTTTAGGCGTAACTACGCCTGAAGCTTCGGTTGAAGACTTCTGTTTAGGCCTCCATATCCGCCTTGGCAGAGGAGGCTTAGATTCGCAAGGAATCTGATTTGCCACACACGAGGCTGAGGAGTGTTGGCAGAATTCTGCTTCCGGTTTCTGATTTGAAACCTGGTCGTGGAAACCTTCCTATGCTTCCGTGCTCGAAGCATTGGCCACCCCCAGAGAGGACTTCTTCAAAATTCCTTGATCGAACTGAACCACCAAGTTCTCACAAGTAAAGGAATCAGACTGCGGACGTGCTTCCTTGTTGCGCCAGAGGACCGCAACAGGTTCGCAGAGAACCTTTTCAGTCTCCGTAGAGACTTCCTTGAAGATTTAGCCAGAGAAGCTCTGGCTGCACGGCTTTTCTGAATTCAGAGTTAGACCCGAAGGTCTGTTCGTCGCATTGCGACACTTGATTCTCGGCAGTGGAGAATTTCTTCCCCAGCGGAGTCGCCATCTTGTTTCCATTATGTTTGCAAAGGGGGAAAACTTACAAAAAGAGTTGAGGAGCTAAATTACAAGTATTCTTAAAAAGATTACAAGTAGATTCCTCAGAGATTCTAGAGAAGTGTGCCGATAGGAGTCTGGTCAGCGCGCTACCACTTTGTCCCTTTGACGATGCGAGCGATGAGATTCCCTTCTCGCCTGGTTCGGAGAATCAGAGAACAGAAGGTGGTAGAACCCTCTTGCTGCTTCTCAAAACCGCCTTCAATTAGGAATTCCTTCTCGCCTGGTTCCGGAGATTCCTTGAGAAGAAGGACGATGTTAGGGTATCAACACCCTGGATAGAGAAAGTAATTCTCTAAAAGGTCTCTGAATTCGAGAGCGCACGGTGCTTTTTGAAGAAGCCTCTGCTTGTGGAGCTCTTCTGCGCGTCTGTCTGCCTGCCTTTGTACCCCTGATGGGCCATTTATAGGGAGAGCAAGGGTATAATCGTCCTTGAAGATATGGAAACAGATGAATCAAATTTGTTTTAAATCTGAAAAGTAGCCTTGCTGCGAGGCTAGGATCAGCTTCTGCGAAGCTAGAAATGGCAGGTCGGTTGATCCTCTATGTAATATCCCTAATCTAAACTACTGTATTTTTATTTTCTCCAAGTATTTATTTTGAGTTAATGAGTATTTTTATTTAATCAAGTTAAATTATTATTTTTCCTAAGATTATTATTATTAAGTATGAAAATTTTGAGACAGTAGAGATGGTAATTTGACATTTTATATTACCATTATTATTATTGATTGATATTTAAATATATTTCCAGTGTTTCATTAAGGTCATTATTGTTTATTAATATTTTTACTCCATTGTGATTATATTTATTGTTAATGTATTATTATTCTATTGTTGGCATTCAGTAATTATGATTTGCGTTACTATTATTTTATTTATTAGTTTGGATACTGGCATTGGTACTTATGTTATTTATTCAGGTTTGTGTTCACTTGTTGGCCTCTCTCTCCCCACTTTCCATTTGCCCATAGATGATCCTACGACTATTTGGATTCTAGCCCATTATCCATACTCCTGTTGTCTTGATCCTTATACCATTATGAGACCGATGCCATACCCGCTATCTAATTCATTACCCAAACCCATGACCCGTTCCTAATCCTATACCCATTAGCCCATTCGGATCCTAACCCGGTTGCCTAGACCCAACCCAATACCACCCTACTATATAATCCTATTGATACCAAACCTTAAACCTAATTAACCTAACCTAATATCCCATCAACAACCTGCAGCCGCTCTTTCCCAGGCGCAACAACAACAACCCCCTCCTCTCCTGACCGGCAACAAGAGCAGCAGCTCTCTCATTCAGACCAGCGCCCAGATCTTCTCCATTGGCGGCTCCTCCCTGCCGCACAGCAGCAAGGGCGGCAGCAGGCCGTGTGCGTCGAGCAGCAGGACCCCCTGTGGTTGCTCTTTCCCTCCAACAGCCGCAGCCAGACCTTCTCCATCCGAACAGCAACAGCCCAGATCCGCCCCCTTGCAGCCTGGTGCTTCCCAGCAAATCAGCAGATCAGCGCCTCCTCGACAGCCCCGTCCTCTCCCATTGCAGACCTGCACGGCTGGGCACAGCCGTCAGCGCAGCCCAGATCCAGATCCAGGCCCTCCTACAGATCTGGACAGCAGCAGGCGCAACAGATCCAGTGACAGCGGCAGCAGCAGATCTGGACAGCCCCTTGTCCAGATCTGTGCAACACTCCGACGGCACCAGATCCCCTCCACGGCGATTCGGCAACACCGCCAACAGGCCAGCCAGTCCCCCTGCAGACCCAGGACAGCAACCGACAGCCCGTGGCATCCTCCAACAGCGACTCGGCAGCCGAATCCAGATCTGGACAGCAGCAGATCCAGATCTGCGCAAGTTCGGGCGAGCTGGTCGTTCTCCTGATCCACGTCAGACCTTCGTCAGAGACCAGCGCGGTGACCTTCTCCAGTGTCTTGGCCACCCCCCTATGCAGTCCGTTGGCGAGGAACCGCACCACAGCGACCGCGGCAGCGACTCGCCCGGCGACGCTCACAGCAGATCCAGAACCAGACCAGCAGCACAAGCAGTGAGCGAGCGGCGATTCCAGGCCTTTCCGGCGAGCGCGAGACCTCCAGATTGCAGCCAGGTCTTCCCAGGACCCTGGCTACCGTCCTATCCAGTCCGACAGCGAAGAGCGGCGCCACGGCGACCGTAACGGCGACTCGCCCGGTAACGTGCAGATTCTCCAAGGTGAGTGTTTCTCCTCATATCTCTCTCATTCTTAAATTTGGAGTAATTGTAAATATTTTTATGTATGTGATGAACCATTTAATGTGTTATATTGTTATGAGTGTGGATAACTTTTAGTATAGAAGTGGATTTGCCATTCCCTTTATTTTACATGACGAATGCATGGAATAGGAGATGCATATATTATGACGTTAGAATCCCTTGTTATCATATGAGTGTGGGCAATTTGTGTATAGACATAAGGTAGAACCTATATGCTGTGGGAAGTGTGCATGAGAGAAGCAGTGAGTCCCTTGGTAGATTGAGAGTATGTGCGGAATTGAAGCTGTATCATGTTGCTAACCAAATTAGTCGACTTATCCTAATTTGTTAGTCGACTACACTTTCCCCTAGTCGACTTGTATATAGTCTAATATGAGTCTGACTATTGTGTATGGTTACTTGATGGATTGTGGACTTGATACATGAGTTGTGTATAGGATATAGATGATGTATATGATATCGAGGGATATATATTATGGATGGATATATAATGGAATGACTTGATTTAGCATGATAGAACTTAGATGCATGTTCATGGATATGTTATGATACTGAGTGTTGGGATATAATGATTGAAATTAATAGGAGTAGTGATTGAGAAGACTTGGGAATCAGATTAAATTATTAGAGTAAGAGAGCTGAGCTTGATTATGAATATATGTTGGAATGACAACTATCATATCAGATTCATTGATGTATATTGATACTTGACGATCATGTAACTGTTGAGAATGTGAGTTGAATATGGTGATTTTGGATTGATCTGGACTTATGTTATTTACATTGAATGATGATCAGTAGTTAGAAATGACTTTATTAATGAGTAATTGAGGACATATCAGATATGACTGGATTAGTTGAGTTGTGTCTTAGATTGATCTTGAGTTAGAAGTTATCCAGAATCTATATTCCTTTTATTGGAGCCTGACTGGTATTGAGATGAGATTGATGTTGTTGACACTTGGGATCTGTTAGATGATATATGGATGATGTTGAGTGCCAAGAGTAGATAGTTTAGACCATAAGTTATTTGAGGATGATTCCCTTACCTTGATATGATTCAGTATGTGTTGACTTGTTATTAATTTATTGGTGATGATTTAAGTGATGATTCATTCTGGTATTGATGAGGACTTGTTATGATGTTAGAGACTGGGTTACTCAGTGATATGGATAGAATTATTGTGAGAGTGAATTTAGCGATGTCGGTGATTTTATATATATTCAGAGTTTGATAGTTTACTATTGATCTCTGTTATTGGTGACTTGAGGATCAGTGTCTAGACTGTTACTGTTATTTATGTTCAGGTTATAAGAATTACTGGGAAATGATTGTTTAACCGTAACCACGGTACAGTTCTATTGTTCATCGTATACACGGTTACTGTTACTGTTCACTGTTACTGATATCGTTCACCGTGTATACGATTACTGATTGACTGTTACTGTACTGTTATTGTTACTGTCACCGTATCGTCCCAATATTTTATATAATATGGACATTGACTGATTTGATTGAATTGAATGAATAATAATGTAAATGGCCAACTTACACTGGGATTGGGGAAATTGATGGAGGAGACAGCGTCTGTATTTTGGGTGGACCTAGGATACAAGTTGCGCAGCCGACTGAGGGTTCCACTGCAGGGTTCCTGGGGGATGACTGACATCCCATCTGTACTGTTACTGTTCCACTGTTTTCACAGTGAGATTACTGTTACTGTTACTGAGTACCTAGCGGTACGGCCTGGTTCAGCGCCAGGAAACTGAGGCCGTGGTCCCGGGTATGTACGGGACCCACCTAAAGCATGGACAATGTCTCCAACCGATCAGTTTCAATAACTTAGGACCCTGATTGACACGTGTAGTAGGCGTAGTATGGGATGCGTCTATTACAAGTGGCAATTGGTGTTCGCTGACATAATAAATGATAATGAACTGTTAATGAATTGTGACTGACATTAATCACCTGACTGTACATTTATATCACTGTGATAGACATATAACTATAACCATGACTAGTATTGTATACTAGACTAGTGACATGCTAGGTTACACACCATAACGTCAGTTGTTGTTTACAGTTATGTTAGCTGCCTTATTCTACATACATGTTGTTATTCAGTGTTGATCATATTATTTAGTGCCTTCAGTTATCTGTTATTATTATGTATGCACTGTTTCTTCTGCACGAGTTCTTTCCCCTTTACACACACACTTATTATGGTCGCGTTCTGACGACCCTGGATTTGCACGTCCAGCTATTGGACGATTGTTTCTAATGTGCAGGTGTTTGATGAGGCGGTACGCTTTGCGAGGAGCTTGGGTCCTCTCCCTTTGATTCTGGTATTCTTGCATTTTATTCTTGTTATTATTCTTTGTTCCTATATTTCACCCTTGACTTCGGTTCAGCTGCCATTTTCTTCTTGTTATTCATTGCTATCATGTGTAGTCTTATATGTATTATTGCAGTGGTCCTTGATTATTATAGTTCTGATTATAGCTGGTTCAGGTTACAATTTAGGCTTAGCGTATATACGTGGGGTATTTTTCTCGCGTATATGCATCGCCATAATGACTCCGTATCCTTAGGATCGGGGCGTTACAGAGTGGTATCAGAGCCTAGGTTCGACATAAAAGAGAACCTAGTTCCTACCTGTAACCTGAGACAGTTATGTTGACACTGCAATATACATATACTATTCACGTGATAATATTGACTCCATTTGGAAATTGATCGTCCTCCCTTTAGATTCCGTTCTTGATCTGTTGAAATTCATGATTCCAACACTTCATTTAGAGTGATTTGGATGTCCATCTTGATTTCATTCTTCTTTCCTATTCATTCCTCCTGATTCTATCTCTGAGATTGGCCACTCTATTCTAAAGCTGATAGCAGAGACCAGAGCGCGCAGCGAAATCGTGGTGTTCCAACGAGGCAACGTGGAAGATTGTTGTGTTCTCTCTTGATCTTTGATTTTTACCATTCCTACCTTATTTGAATTTCGAGGACGAAATTTTTATTAAGGTGAGTAGAATGTAATATCCCTAATCTAAACTACTGTATTTTATTTTCTCCAAGTATTTATTTTGAGTTAATGAGTATTTTTATTTAATCAAGTTAAATTATTATTTTTCCTAAGATTATTATTATTAAGTATGAAAATTTTGAGACAGTAGATGGTAATTTGACATTTTATATTACCATTATTATTATTGATTGATATTTAAATATTATTTCCAGTGTTTCATTAAGGTCATTATTGTTTATTAATATTTTTACTCCATTGTGATTATTATTTATTGTTAATGTATTATTATTCTATTGTAGGCATTCAGTAATTATGATTTGCGTTACTATTATTTTATTTATTAGTTTGGATACTGGCATTGGTACTTATGTTATTTATTCAGGTTGTGTTTCACTTGTTGGCCTCTCTCTCCCCACTTTCCATTTGCCCATAGATGATCCTACGACTATTTGGATTCTAGCCCATTATCCATACTCATGTTGTCTTGATCCTTATACCCATTATGAGACCGATGCCATACCCGCTATCTAATTCATTACCCAAACCCATGACCCGTTCCTAATCCTATACCCATTAGCCCATTCGGATCCTAACCCGGTTGCCTAGACCCAACCCAATACCACCCTACTATATAATCCTATTGATACCAAACCTTAAACCTAATTAACCTAACCTAATCTCCCCATCAACAACCTGCAGCCGCCTCCTTTCCCAGGCGCAGCAACAACAACCCCCTCCTCTCCTGACCGGCCAACAAGAGCAGCAGCTCTCTCATTCAGACCAGCGCCCAGATCCGTCTCCATTGGCCGGCTCCTCCCTGCCGCACAGCAGCAAGGGCGGCAGCAGGCCGTGTGCGTCGAGCAGCAGGACCCCCTGTGGTTGCTCTTTCCCTCCAACAGCCGCAGCCAGACCTTCTCCATCCGAACAGCAACAGCCCAGATCCGCCCCCCTTGCAGCCTGGTGCTTCCCCAGCAAATCAGCAGATCAGCGCCTCCTCGACAGCCCCGTCCTCTCCCCATTGCAGACCTGCACGGCCGGGCACAGCCGTCAGCGCAGCCCAGATCCAGATCCAGGCCCTCCTACAGATCTGGACAGCAGCAGGCGCAACAGATCCAGTGACAGCGGCAGCAGCAGATCTGGACAACCCCTTGTCCAGATCTGTGCAACACCTCCGACGAGCACCAGATCCCCTCCACGGCGATTCGGCAACACCGCCAACAGGCCAGCCAAGTCCCCAGCAGACCCGGACAGCAACCGACAGCCCGTGGCATCCTCCAACAGCGACTCGGCAGCCGAATCCAGATCTGGACAGCAGCAGATCCAGATCTGCGCAAGTTCGGGCGAGCTGGTCGTTCTCCTGATCCACGTCAGACCTTCGTCAGAGACCAGCGCGGTGACCTTCTCCAGTGTCTTGGCCACCCCCCTATGCAGTCCGTTGGCGAGGAACCGCACCACAGCGACCGCGCGGCAGCGACTCGCCTGGCGACGCGCACAGCAGATCCAGAACCAGACCAGCAGCAGCAAACGAGTGAGCGAGCGGCGATTCCAGGCCTTTCCGGCGAGCGCGAGACCTCCAGATTGCAGCCAGGTCTTCCCCAGGACCCTGGCTACCGTCCTATCCAGTCCGACAGCGAAGAGCGGCGTCACGGCGACCGTAACGGCGACTCGCCCGGTAACGTGCAGATTCTCCAAGGTGAGTGTTTCTCCTCATATCTCTCTCATTCTTTAAATTTGGAGTAATTGTAAATATTTATGTATGTGATGAACCATTTAATGTGTTATATTGTTATGAGTGTGGATAACTTTTAGTATAGAAGTGGATTTGCCATTCCCTTTATTTTACATGACGAATGCATGGAATAGGAGATGCATATATTTATGACGTTAGAATCCCTTGTTATCATATGAGTGTTGGGCAATTTGTGTATAGACATAAGGTAGAACCTATATGCTGTGGGAAGTGTGCATGAGAGAAGCAGTGAGTCCCTTGGTAGATTGAGAGTATGTGCGGAATTGAAGTTGTATCATGTTGCTAACCAAATTAGTCGACTTATCCTAATTTGTTAGTCGACTACACTTTCCCCTAGTCGACTTGTATATAGTCTTAGTCGACTAATATGAGTCTGACTATTGTGTATGGTTACTTGATGGATTGTGGACTTGATACATGAGTTGTGTATAGGATATAGATGATGTATATGATATCGAGGGATATATATTATGGATGGATATATGATGGAATGACTTGATTTAGCATGATAGAACTTAGATGCATGTTCATGGATATGTTATGATACTGAGTGTTGGGATATAATGATTGAAATTAATAGGAGTAGTGATTGAGAAGACTTGGGAATCAGATTAAATTATTAGAGTAAGAGAGCTGAGCTTGATTATGAATATATGTTGAATGACAACTATCATATCAGATTCATTGATGTATATTGATACTTGACGATCATGTAACTGTTGAGAATGTGAGTTGAATATGGTGATTTTGGATTGATCTGGACTTATGTTATTTACATTGAATGATGATCAGTAGTTAGAAATGACTTTATTAATGAGTAATTGAGGACATATCAGATATGACTGGATTAGTTGAGTTGTGTCTTAGATTGATCTTGAGTTAGAAGTTATCCAGAATCTATATTCCTTTTATTGGAGCCTGACTGGTATTGAGATGAGATTGATGTTGTTGACACTTGGGATCTGTTAGATGATATATGGATGATGTTGAGTGCCAAGAGTAGATAGTTTAGACCATAAGTTATTTGAGGATGATTCCCTTACCTTGATATGATTCAGTATGTGTTGACTTGTTATTAATTTATTGGTGATGATTTAAGTGATGATTCATTCTGGTATTGATGAGGACTTGTTATGATGTTAGAGACTGGGTTACTCAGTGATATGGATAGAATTATTGTGAGAGTGAATTTAGCGATGTCGGTGATTTTATATATATTCAGAGTTTGATAGCTTTTACTATTTGATCTCTGTTATTGGTGACTTGAGGATCAGTGTCTAGACTGTTACTGTTATTTATGTTCAGGTATTAAGAATTACTGGGAAATGATTGTTTGACCGTAACCACGGTACAGTTCTATTGTTCATCGTATACACGGTTCTGTTACTGTTACTGTTCACTGTTACTGATATCGTTCACCGTGTATACGATTACTGATTGACTGTTACTGTACTGTTATGTTACTGTCACCGTATCGTCCCAATATTTTATATAATATGGACATTGACTGATTTGATTGAATTGAATGAATAATAATGTAAATGGCCAACTTACACTGGGATTGGGGAAATTGATGGAGGAGACAGCGTCTGTATTTTGGGTGGACCTAGGATACAGGTTGCGCAGCCGACTGAGGGTTCCACTGCAGGGTTCCTGGGGGATGACTGACATCCCATCTGTACTGTTACTGTTCCACTGTTTTCACAGTGAGATTACTGTTACTGTTACTGAGTACCTAGCGGTACGGCCTGGTTCAGCGCCAGGAAACTGAGGCCGTGGTCCCGGGTATGTACGGGACCCACCTAAAGTATGGACAATGTCTCCAACCGATCAGTTTCAATAACTTAGGACCCTGATTGACACGTGTAGTAGGCGTAGTAGTATGGGATGCGTCTATTACAAGTGGCAATTGGTGTTCGCTGACATAATAAATGATAATGAACTGTTAATGAATTGTGACTGACATTAATCACCTGACTGTACATTTATATCACTGTGATAGACATATAACTATAACCATGACTAGTATTGTATACTAGACTAGTGACATGCTAGGTTACACACCATAACGTCAGTTGTTGTTTACAGTTATGTTAGCTGCCTTGTTCTACATACATGTTGTTATTCAGTGTTGATCATATTATTTAGTGCCTTCAGTTATCTGTTATTATTATGTATGCACTGTTTCTTCTGCACGAGTTCTTTCCCCTTTACACACACACTTATTATGGTCGCGTTCTGACGACCCTGGATTTGCACGTCCAGCTATTGGACGATTGTTTCTAATGTGCAGGTGTTTGATGAGGCGGTACGCTTTGCGAGGAGCTTGGGTCCTCTCCCTTTGATTCTGGTATTCTTGCATTTTATTCTTATTATTATTCTTTGTTTCCTATATTTCACCCTTGACTTCGGTTCAGCTGCCATTTTCTTCTTGTTATTCATTGCTATCATGTGTAGTCTTATATGTATTATTGCAGTGGTCCTTGATTATTATAGTTCTGATTATAGTTGGTTCAGGTTACAATTTAGGCTTAGCGTATATACGTGGGGTATTTTTCGCGCGTATATGCATCGCCATAATGACTCCGTATCCTTAGGATCGGGGCGTTACACTCTTGATCTGTTTTGATCCTTTCCATATCGTTGGAGGATTTCCCCTGATCTTCTTACTCGTTTTAGAAGAGTCAAGAGATTGTGGCAATCAACTGCCAAATTTGATCTCTGATTTGATCTTAATTGGATTTGATCTGATTGGATCCGATCTCATCCAGAGATTTGATTGGTCAAAGGTTGACCATAGCAGATCAATAGTGGCGCTGCCCGCATTGAGCTCGTAGCGGAGCTAGAGACGGTTTCTGGCGAAGTCCGAAAGAAATCATTTGGCGGGGCTGGAAGTCCTCTGTGGCAAAGTTGCGAGTTAGCTTCCTGGCGAGGCTTTGGATGGCTTCGAGGCGAAGTCAAGTGATACTAGCCTCTCAAGCGAGGCTATCCCTTTGGGCTCATGTAATGCTAAGTGCTAGCACCTTAGACCTGCTGAGGTCTGTTTAGAAACAATCCGGGTTCACTGTCTGCTTGCTGGATCAGTGGAGTCCAAGTTACTTCCTTGTCCCTCAGAGATGGGTGGAAAACTGGTCTTTAGCTCGTCTGTCACTTGTCTTTTGTAAATGTCAACAAGTTTAGATATTGTTCGGACCAATAAGAATCTTGTCTTTTTTAAGTGTCAACACCCTAGATTGAGTTTCTCGCCGGATCTACTCTACCAAGATTCCTTGAGCACTCCTTGCGTCCTTCTGAGATCGACACACGATCCCACGACCTCTGATCTGAGATCGACACATGATCTCCACCGAATCAGATCCTGAAGCCCTCCGAATCTCCAGAAAAATCTCAAGCGAAACCTGGGAAGCTCTGATACCACTTGTTGTGCTACGACAACAACCAGGAGAGGAATCCCTGAATCTCCCAAGCACGAAGAACAATTCCCAAAACAGTACAAATATCAAACACCAAAGAAAGAACACAAAAACAACGATTTAACGAGGTTCGGCCTCAATGCCTACGTCTTCGGGCAATCAAAGAGAGATTATATTACTTTTGGAAGATCTATTACAATGGATGCAGCACCTCTGAGTATCAAGAAAGCTGCTCCTTTCGTTATTTCAACAAAACCCTAAAAATCCCATATAAATACAATAGATTTCCAAATCAGCAATCGCAGCCCGTAACCGCTTGTCGGTCGACCGGGAAGTCGACCGACCCCATCCACCGGTCGACCGGACCGGTCGACCGTTCCCAACCGAGAGTTTGGTCACTTCAGTCGGTCGACCGGGCGGTCGACCGAGATCCTTCCTTGTGCATGTTGTGCACGTCGGTCGACCGGGCCGGTCGACCGATCTCCTGCTACTGCGGGCGGTCGACCGGGCCGGTCGACCGATCTCCTGCTGCTGTTGCTATTAACCTGTTTTGATGTTGCTGTTTCCTTCGTCTTTCTTTGACGACTTCGTCGACGATCCCTCGACGATCCTTGTCGACTTCCTCGATAATAACCTCTCTTTCCAACACAGACAACATATTCTAGCCCACCGGCTTTCTTATAGTCTTCTGACCGAAAGACAGTGATGGGCAAGGAGCTAAAACTCAAAGGATCAAGAGCAAATCTAGGAAATGTAGGTTCATTGGGAGCGAAAAGAAGGCGATGGGACCTACAAGAGCTAGTGTTGAGAGAATTACGCTTTGCACAAGCATAGAGAATGAGGGTCACAAGTAAGAGCATAAAGAGTACTATGACTACCGCGACTGTGATCTCCCCGGCCGTAGTGACTAGAAGACCTCCACTATTCTTCAATTGGTTTCTGATGTAAGAGGAGATCACCCATGAGCAGAAGCAAAATCACCAAAATAATTTGAGTTGTCCACAACACCCTTTCGGCCTATCAACAGGCTTTTTCTGAAAGTTATGTGGTTTACAGTATGTCCATGACTGTCGACAATACCCTTCAGCTGTCGACAATCCTATTGAGCATCTGCTGATTTCTAAGTTTGTTTAAGATTTTGTTTCGAGGCCAATTTTGAATTCTAATTGATTTTATCTTTTTTTATTTTGTATTTAGATTACCTAGATTGATTAGGACTCCTTTAATTCTCTTTATTTTATTTTAAAAATATATTATAGTTCCTTAGTAGGTCTTTTTGTAAGCTTATGAAAAGACCCTTATATTTTTTATTTTGTAATCATCTTTTAGCAATAATTCTTCAACTAAAATTAAGTTTATCTCTCTTATTGCTAATGACTTGCTTGCTATCTTTTGCTCATGAATTCGAATAAATTGCTTGTGGATTCGAGCACTGTGCTCATAGATTCGAGCACATTCTTACCTGAAAGTTTCCTCCAGGGTTCGTTGGCGCTAGAACGGGATCTAGCCGGCGTCGTTCGCTTCTTCGCTCCGTGACAGTTTGGGTCAGACATTGAAAGAACTTCTTAGATTTGTGATTCAAAGGCTGGATTAGGTTTGGAGAAGAGTAAAGGGTGAGGTTTATGCTGGGAGAATAGTTTCAACACTTGCTTGAGAATATAATTTGAATACTAAATTGTCTTGGCAGGAAAGAACATTGATCCAGGCTCCAGGCACGCACCAATTTTTGTTTAATAAACTGCATGATTGATTAATGACATGTTCTGCCAGTTATTTTATATTTATTTTTTTAAAAATATATATTTATCTGGTAGTGATTTATTTATATTGATAAGGTTGTTTGATTAGTAGTCTCGAGCAATCTTGTGATTAGATCACTCACTTGTTCAACATAAACTATTTCACTAACAAACATGCAACTTGAAAATGCTAAAAGGATGAAAAATTAAGTAGGCACGAATGTATGATTGAAGCGAATAACATGATGGAGAGGAGAACATAATTAGTTTGTGGATATGGTTTTGGAAACGGAAGATGGATGAAGAGGAGACCCATCATGGATCCACCTTCTCTTCCTTCACCTCCTCCAACTTCGTAGTTCGCTAGTTTCTCTTTTCCCCCTTCTCCTTCTTCCTCGCACCCATTTGTTGCATCTTTATGTTCTTCTCTCAACTTTTCACCCCCTTCACCACCACATCAACAATATCTCCTCCTCTTTTCCCCATTTCCTTTCTTTTTCTTCTTCTGTTGTGTACTTTCTACAGCTTACCTGGTATGTTTGTTTGTATATCGGTACTCCTCTTTTTTCGTTGTCACCCTTTTTCCTTCTTCTTCTTCCTTGCTTGCCATCTGCTCGATGTTATTCCCGACTTGATCTGGCTTCTATTGGAGTTCCCAGCGGTCATGTCTTCATTTGGGGTTTTGCTCGACCATCAGCTCTGCTGCCTTCTCGTAAGGGGAAATTCTTTGAGGATGGGTTTCGGTTCGCCGTGATGCGAGAATGAACGCCGATGAGTAGGCAGATTCGTCGCTCTAGATGTCACCATTGTGCTGATCCAGGCCACTAGAAGGACATTTTCCTGAAGGGCATCATCTGTTTTGAGTGTCAGAGGGTAGGTCACTGTGCTGCCGCTTGTCCATACAGGGTCTTGATGGGGGATAAGAAGTTTGTGCAGACGGAGGCTGGAGCCACAGAGTTGGTGCAGCCCATTGCCGCAGTTAGTCGAAGTGAGGAGTTGGTGGTGAGGATCAAGCTCACCAAGGAGATGACCTCGGAGATCGTCGAGGGAGGGTGTCTCAAGCTATAATTCGAAATTATCTCTGCTATGGGGGAGGGAGATGCGGTGAAGCTGCAAGAGAGGGTTACTTCGATGACAACTCGGTAGGCTTTTAGTTCATTACCTCCATGTCTCGACTGGTTCATCAAGAATATCAAGTTCCCTTAACCATCCGCCCCGAGGCGAGGGGTGCTCTGGCGGCAAAACTTGATCAGCTGAGAAGGATGAGAGCATGGATGGGGACACGTTGGAGTTCCCCAGTTTTGGGTCCCTCCAAAGTAAGGATGAGATTGTGGGGGTGGTGGGATGTGGGTATTTCGCCGCGGGAGCAGTTTAAGCATGCGCGATGGGACAAATGATGGTTATCCCACTTAGCGGCGTATGCTCGTCGGTTAAGTCACCGCCAGCCACCGGCAAACAGGGGAGGTTTTTTGAAATGACAGCCAGTCAGATTCAAAAGCTTTTGACTGACTCATATACGGGGAGAGGTGACGCAGTTGTGTCACTGCCTACCACAGACAGTGATGTAACAGCACACAGTTTAGTTATAGTTGGGCGCAAAAATCGAGTACCATCTATTTTGAAGCTGGCCTTAATGTCTCAAGGGGAGCGAGTTTTGGATCTCCACGGGTAATGGGTCAAAATCTTACCCTCTTTTAGGATGGTGAGGACTCATTAGTGGGTGATGGGCTGGCAGGCCTTATTGTCAATGGGATTTTAGACGGCCTAGATGCATCTATGCTAGAGAATGGGTTGTGTTCAACTGAAGTTCAAGGGATTTTTGAGGTGCTGGGAAGAGAGAATTTTGTGTGGTCCGCTATTGATGGAACAGCTAGACTTGAACATGTTGATGGGCCAGGTTTCCTCGGGGATAGAGATGTCTTTGAGGGGGAGGTCTCTTCTGGAATATCTTTTGAGTCGAATGCTCATGGGTCTTTTGCCCCTTCATCTAAATCTCTTGAATTTGAGGGTGGGATCAAGAGTCCAGAGTTGCAGCCAAATTCAGGACTTCTCTAGATTATATCAATGATTCCTCAATATATAATACTGACTTGGACGATGATAGATCGAAATCTGGAGACAACTATGGTCTTTCTGGTGGATATGAGGATGATTGTTCGACTGAATCAGATGGCCGATTTGGCCAGGGGCAAATAGGCCTGATGTTGGTCAGGGGAAGACATAGACATGGATCCATCCAAATAACATCCTTCTAACCCTTAACTATATCTCTGTGTTTTCCCAATATATCCGCAGTAGTTAGGATTAAAGCGGGTCGAACCTCAAGGAGAGATGCGATAGAAGTTTTTTGGTACTATTGTCTTCTCATTATATTCTCTGTTGTTAAAATTAGAAAGAGAAAAGATGGATTATATTGGGAGAAAGTGTTAACCTAAAAGAAAAGTTCATAACTCACTAATAATCGACCACCATACATGCTAATGCTAGATAGATAATTACTTGACTTCAAATCTTAAACATGATATTTTACTACAAGATCAAGTAACATACAAAGGAAAGAAACTAAGGTACAGGTTCAAATAGCACTAACCAAGATGTAACATTACAATATTAAGTTTGTCGGTCAAGTATAGAGTAAGAAAGATCATTAGAAAGTACAACCAAATCTTTGATCCAAAAATTTATTAAAGTTGAACATTAAAATATCAAGACCTTTATCAAGTATAAATTAAGAAGAATAATTAAAAAGTATTTAAGCTACTTGATTATCCTATGAGCCTTCAAGAATAAAAATTAGAGTAGGCATTCATATAATCTAATCCGGTTATCTACTAGACATTAGATGTGATGGTGGTGATATCTTAGCAAGCTATGAGAAAAGATCTAACTACACATGCTTGAAAACTAAATTAAGAAAACATGTAATAGAAAGCAAATAAAGAAAGCAAATAAATATTAATGAAAAAATTGAAAAGAAGAACAAAAGAACCTTGTTTATTGAGCTGTCACCATCAATTATAAGAGCCTCCTTTACAAAGGTAGAACTAGAAGTAGAATTAGAACTAGATTTAGAATTAGAATCTAAAAATTATAAAAGAAATTTGGAGAAGAGATTAAAAGAAAATTCTTAAGTTATGATCTCTGATGTGAAAATGCCTGATTGCGAGAGATTTCAGCTCTTTAAATAGGCCTTAAAGCTAATCAAGACATGAACTAAAAAATAAAAAAAAATACAAAAGAAAAAAAAGAAGAAAACCTTAAACTAATTCTATGGAGAGAAAACATAGTCTCGTTATTAAACCTCATCTCAGGTCCAAAAATTCAGTATTTATAGGCAAAGGCAAGCTCTGGAAGGCAAAGCCACGCGTTGAAGATCGTCGCGTGGGCCCACAATAGTGTCGCAGAAACGCGACCAAAGCCATATTTCAGCGGCAATAACAGGGACTTACGTCCCTGATTTTGGCCTGTGGGTTCTTTCAGCTGTTAGAAGCTTCTAATTATCTCTGATTTTGGGTAAATTGGATCCGGGTTTCTTCAGATTTGCCCCCAATTTCTGAATCAAATATGTCTTCTAGAAGCTCTCTAATTTGACCTCCAAGAAATGAGATTTAATTACCTAAAATTGGGTTTAATTAGGCTCTTATTACTCCTTTACCCTTAGACTCTTAATTATCTGTAAAATAAATCAAAACACGGGTGAGAAGCATCATTTTATTCATTAATCGGTAGGAAAATGTGATGTAATGATGCAGAATCGTAGACTAATCACACCCCCACACTTATCTTTTGCTCGTTCCGAGCAAAACAAGAAAAAATAAAAATTAAACTAATAATATTATTACACCACTTTCGCAGATGACGTGATTGCACTAAGTGTGTGTAACAAACCGTTAAACCTCTAGGTTACTCCTAGAGGAGGAGTTTTGTCTGTTGAGAATTTTCAGCGGATTGCACCCACAAAATCTGATGAGAAAGAAAGAAAATTTTAGTTTTTTTTAAAAACATTTTGAAAGAGAAAGATTTTTGAAATATTTTTGCAAAAGTTTAAGCGATCATAAGTCTACCAAAAATTATTCTTCCATAAACTTAGTGTATATGCAAGATCTTGTCTTCAATTAAGGTAAGAATTCAAGATTGAATAGAATAATTTGATCTTTCATGAAATCTAGGTAATATGCACTTTGTGATAGTGAAGATTTCTGAGATTTTAACTCCAACAATCAAGCTATATATATATATATATATATATATATATATATATATATATATATATATATATGAAAACTACCTAGAGGGGGGGTGAATAGGTGATTATGCTAATCTAGAAACTAGATGCGCTAAATGCGGAAGCTAAAACAAATTATGCAACACACTTAATACAACACACAAGTGTAACCGAATTCCCCGTGAAGGGCTCTGGACTAACTCCTCTTGATTCCCCTAGATATGGGTTGAGGTGCTATATGAAGCTCTTGTGGTTAAGTATAAGTGAGGCACACGCATAAGCAAGCCAAGCATATAAAGATGTACAATATGAAATAATGCAAGGCACAAATGCAAGCAATAAGATATGAATGAATGAATGATGCTTTGCACAAATAATAGAGAGAGTTAAGAGACAATAGATCAAGCGCAAACACAAAGATATGTTTCGAGGTTCGAGCCCCTAGCTCTACGTCCCCGCCTTCACTGAGAAGGATTTCTAATCCACTATAGGAGTACCGAACTCCTCTCTCAACCTTACAATGCCACCGAGGCAATACAATCACAATTCACCTCTACCGAAGAGGGATAAAGCCCGTAGCCAACAAACAATCTCCACCTCACAATAGAGGGAGCAAACACAAACCTCAACCTCTACCAAAGAGGGAGCACCCAACAATGAAAAGGGTTTATAACAAGTGGTCTCTTTCAATCACAAACTCTCTTTTCCACAAAACAAAGATCCTAAATAGATTAGGATAGAAGATAAGCTCAAGTGTGGAAAACTAGGTGTTTGAAAAACAAAAACTCAAAGAAAAATACTTGGGAAAACTCTTGTAAAAGATAGAAAATGAAAACCAAGACAAACCTCCCAAAATACTCTTTTCTTTGATTTTTCCAAAAACCTAAAACAAAATAAAGATAGATCTTTTTGGCACTTAAACTCTTTTGAAAACTTGTTTAAAGCACTTGTTTATCAGAGAAATTTTGGCTCTTAAAATCTTAGTTAAAAATACCAAGCAATGGGGTATTTATAGCCCCAAAACAAAACTAGCCGTTAGGCTGATCTGTCAGCCTGACAGGCTTGCGGTCGGCCGGCCGGCCGACCGCCAACGGTCATAATTTTGACCGTTGGGCCATCTCGGTCGACCGCACGGCCGACCGCCAGAAACAGAGAGTAGAGCTCTCTGGTCCGGTCGGCCGCCCGGCCGACCGTCCCTGTGACTGCCAAACGTGCACAAGCCTGTGCACGTCGGTCGACCGCAAGGGTCGACCGACCCTTGGTACGGTCGACCCGTGCGGTCGGCCGTCCTGCCCTGTCAGCCACTGTTCTGGGTCAGAAAGCACATGTTAAAATATTTCTAAAAATTCTTTTAAGTCTTGTAAAAATACCCAAAAATAGTTTTATCATTTTGCATTGATATATAAACATGTGATAAAAATTTCAACACAAATATCAAGCAATTTGAACTATTTTTGTGTCTTATCATTTTTACCAAAAACCAAAACTTGTATTTTATCAAACTTTGATTTTTCAATACATGAATAGGAAAGTCAAAATAAGTTTGTTTAAGAAGTTTAAGCATGCATGTATAGAAAGAATACATCTACTATACATATAAACCATTTAAACTTGTTTTGATCAATCTATTCATGAAAACAAATATCGATTAAATTAAAAACCGAAAAACCATAAAACGTGTGTGTATTGTGCACTTGAGCATATCAACTATTCTAAGCTTTACACATGGATCTAAAACACACTAAACTAAACTAGGATACCTAAGTCTTCTTGATGATCTTCAACCCGACTCGATCCCAAACGTGATCCACTGAGTGCAAAGGTATGATCTTGATGCTCGGGCACTGAAATCACCATGAAAAGCTTCTAAACTCCTTGTTGAAGCTAATCACCAATTAATATCTTACTAAATGATCTGAAACTTAAAATCACAAGATTATTAGTAAATATAACTACATGAGTTAATCATCATCAAAACTAGAGAGGAAGGCCTCCGGGCCAACAATATATATATTTCTTTTTTTTTCCTTTAGTTTTTTTAGGCATTGTAGTTTACCTGGGTAGTGAGCCTTTGACCGATGACTCCTAGACCAGACAGTCTTAGGGCACCAGATGAGAAAACGTCTCTCTGATTTAAGGATTTGAGTAAACAAGATCACAAAATTAAGGGAGATTATCTATTTCTTTTGACCACCGTTAAGCGTGAATAATCATTCTTCTTGAGGCATAGTTATCTAACATTAATAAGTGATTTTTATATACCATACATATATTTTATTTTTACTTTATAACATTTTAGGTCTTTGTTTCTATCTCAAAAATGTGTAAGTGTGAAGTGCATACTAAGGCAAAAAATTCAGGATTAAATTATCTTTCCAATCTATATTACTTAGCCTATAATCTTAAACAAAATTCATTATTTCACTAAGTTGAGATGTCATAATTTAAGGCTTTCTTAGTTTCTAAGATCATCTTAATTTTCTTAAAAATAAGTCAAAACTTTGTCTCTTGTTTTAAAAAGTTTTTTTTAAAGAAAGAAAAAATTCCTATACAAAAAGGAAGAATTATAAGAATCATAAAAGAAGTGAAAAAGTAAGAAAATCTAAAAAACTTTACGTTAGTAGACTCTTTCCTACACTTATCTCATACATTGTCCTCAATGCATCGTGAATATATGAATGCATGAAATAAATAGAGAGGGACGAAAAAATCACCTCAAGGTAGTAGTTCCGGTGGTGGTCTGATTTGTCCACGAAATGCGGCCCAATCTAAAAGATTGTGGAGTTCGGAGAAATCCACCAAAGACCCCTCTACTACCCATTATGATGACGTGAACATAGATGGTTTTTATTAAGAATTTTACCCCATCTAATTCTCAAAACTTAAAAATAATTTTGGAGTCATTATTTACAACACATTTGTCCTAAAATGGAGTTTGAAATGATGGAATGATTGGTTCAGGCTCAAGAAGAACAAAAATTAATACCGACTCAGGAAATTGACTGAAGTCAAGTAAAGATTCAGGCGTCAAAATTTTATTCAGGAAGTGGGTCCAAATTAAGAAACTGAAACTCAAGTGCACATTCATTTTCCCATAACGGAATGTAACTTCCTAAGATTGGTGATTCAAGTTCAAGAATGACAGGTATGAGAATCAAAACTAACTCTAAACTGTTACAGACATTGGGTAGCAAAATAGGAGTCAATATTGATTTAGAAATTTGAACTGGATCATAAATTTGAGGATCAAAGTCACATTCCTACCTGAGTTCAATTTCTTTGAAAGAAAAATTTGCCAAATTGTCAATATGACTCTCAAAAGTATGGTATTGGTCAAGTTCAATATACTAATCATAAAAGATTGGTGATTCAATTTCACGATGAATGGGCATAGGATCCAATACTGACTCGGAAAAAGGATTGAAATCAGATAAAAATATCGGAGTCAATATTGAGTCAAGAAGTGGAATTGAATTACCAAGTTGAGGTTCAGGATCATATTCATTCTCAAGTTCAATCTCAGAAAAGGGATAACTTGTTAAAATATCAATGTGGTTCTCAAAATTTTTATTTTGGTCAAGTTCAAATGGTATGCTAAAAATGAATCTTGCTTTCTAAAACAACATGATTCCCGATCTAGATCGATAAAGTTAGAGATATTATGATTGTTCAATGGTTGATAAGAGCGAATTTTATCATTCCTATGAATGATGACCAATTGACTCATTTGTACTTCTAACCTATCGATAGACTGGGTAGAAGATTTTTGAAATTATTGTGCGGTCTCATGCGAGATTTCTATACTCTTTTCTAGCTCAGATTTTTCTTCAAATGGTTGTTCTAGAAAGAGAGTGTAAGAATCTTGATTTTGAAAAAATTATAAAGATTGTTAGTCCAACAAGTTTTGAGATTGTCGCTCAGAGTCACGTAAGAGTTTATACTCATGTTTAAGACTGATTGGTTATTTTGAAAAAGTGGGACTGAGTATGACTCTTAGAAATATTGTGAAATTGAGGACAATATTTTCTGAAATTTTCGTTCGGCCTCCTGCACGGTCTCTATACTCTTTTCTAACTCGGATTTTCTTTAATGGGTTGTTGTAGAAAAGAAATATATGATGCAAAATGTGAAAAAGTTTGTGAAAATTATGGACAATGTGGTTGAAAATTTGACTCCGGGGAGGTGAATCCCCACTGAGTGAAAATTATTTTGAACATTTTAGTCATAAGATTGGAGGTATGTGTTATATTGAGTCGGATAAATCCAATCCGGCTTATTCGATTGTTTCATGTTATTTAAAGCCGGGTTAGAATTATCTGAGTCAAATGAGATCAGAGTGAAATATGAATTTATATTAGGATTGAAAGAATTGTTGTTGAAATCTATTTCAAAATCAATCACAAATAAAAAAGAAAAAAAAACAAACAAACAAAAAGAAAGAAAAAATAAAAACCAAGCCTATACTAAGATTGACCTAGACCTAGACGTCTCCTAACTGGTCGATTACCTGGAGGAGGTTATTGTATGAACCTGACTATGAGCTAATCGGCCAGGTAGGGGCAAAATACAGTTGGAGGTATTCGTGCGTAAGCAATGGGTCTTAATTATGCCAAATCACGGTATGTTCAAGGCTTAACCTCTTAATCCCCAACCTTAGACACCGATTTTATAAGAATATGATTCTTATAAGTTCCAACCTCGGTCAATCTCTTAATGAGTCCGAGATATCCCTAAGGGCCTATGTCTATCAATTTGTATTAAAGCTTGGGTTGTGTGAGTGGGGAGGTGATTTTTGGGCTAAGCAAGGGTAATGGCTTCCCCCTTATCTTGCATTGAGTTTTACCTTAATTTCAATTCGTGCAAGCGTGCAATATAGATAAGAATAACACACAAAGTGAGTAAATCACCCATGTGTTGTCCTATGCTATATGCAATGTCATATGTACACCTCAGTGCTAATCACAATAACAGAACAAAATACAGTATATTGAAATGAAATTTGACGCGTGTCTAAATGCAAATATCTAAACCGTATTAAAAGCGTCCAATTACTGATTTTATTTCATTAAATTTATTGCAGTGTTCAAACAATCAAACCAGAAAAATAACAATATAAATCCACTAGCTATTACAATATGCACATCCCAGCAAAATAAGAGACAAATTGGCCACAAAATTGCCACAGAAACGCGGCTAAAGTCGTGTTTACGCAACTTTTCTTTTAAAGTTGGATACCTACTTTTAAGAGCAGGGAGCTACAGTGCTAATGAGTGTCTACAATATTCAGTTCTTGTAAAATTAACCTGCACACCAAAACAGAGAAGAAAATATTAACAAAAATGTGAGTTCAAAATCATTCTCATCCTTAGCAACGGCGCCAAAATTTGATCGGGATAAAACTAGCACTTGAAAAATGTATGTTTTGAAATTAGTTTAAAAGCGTGTGTGCTAATGTTCCATCGATACTTCTGTTATAACATTAGTTCAACGGGTCAAATCCACAGAGACGAGAGGCGATAGAAGCATTAACGGTCCGTTCACGTGTTATGTTAACAGTTCTTCTTTGTTAAAAAAAGAGAAAAAAGGAAAGAAAAGAAAATTAAAAATGATAGGTGGAGAAGGCGATGAAAATGATGATGTGAAAATAAAGGAGAAGTGGTTTTGAAAAATCAGTAAAAGAAAACAAGAAAATAGAGGTGAAGAGAAAAGTGAAGTGATTTAGAAAGTGGGTTTTAAAAAAATTGAAAAGAAGGTGAATTTGTTGTGAAGAAATGAAAACAAAGTAAACAAAGAAGATGGTGAAAATGAGGATAAGAAAAATGATAAAAAGATTTTAAAAAGGTTTTTAAAACAAAGTAAGAAAAAAGAAGGAAAATGATGAAAGAAAACTTATGACTACTAACTACTAATTGCTCCACTAACATGCTAACCTCTTAGTAGTAGTTTCTCACATGGATCCTTGGCCATCACTAGTCCTTGACTTCAAGAGCATTACAAAGCATGGTACATGAGATTTTCCATCCAAACACATCCATTCCACACAATAAGGTGCAAACTACTATTAGATCATCAAAACTAATTAGAGGTGAGCATTAAATAAAGAAGACATTGCAAGTTAGCTTGTTAGTGGTTACATGTTAGAATATTAGAATGTTAGAATCCATCATCACGAATCATCAATGACACTTGTAAGAGCAAGACCTAGTAGGAGTTATTAGATTTATTTGGGTTTTCAAGTAAGTGGTTAGTTATTTAGTGATTAGTAGTTGATTGCTATGAGAAGAAAACTAGCTAAGCACCATGTAGAATATGGAGAAGATTACAATAGAGAAGAAAGGAGACATATTTACATAGATAGTCACTCTCTAGTATAAGATTTTTCTTTCTATCCTCTAAATCTATCCAGCCCTAATACATGAACTAAAAAATAAAGAAAATACAAAAGGAAAAAAGAAGAAAACTTAAAACTAATTTTAAGGAGAGAAACCCTAATTCTCGATGTTCAACCTCATCTCAGGTCCAAAAATGTAGTATTTATAGGCAAAGGCAAGCTCTGGATGACGAGATGAAGCCAGGCGTCGAAGATCGACGCGTGGGCCCGTAATAGTGCCGTGAAAACACGGCAAAAGTCGCATTTTTGTGGCAATACCTAGGACTTAGGTCCTTGGTTTTGGCCTGTGGGTTCGTCTAGTTGCTAGAACCTTCTAATTATCTCTGATTTTGGGTAAATTGAATTAGGATTTGTTCATATTTACCCCTAATTTCTGAATCCAATATGTCTTTTAAAAGCTCTCTAGTTTGGCCTCTAAGAAATGAGATTTAATTATCTGAAATTGGGTTTAATTAGGCTCTTATTACTCTTTTTTCCCTAGACTCTTGATTATCTACAAAATAAAATAAAACACGGGTGAGAAACATCATTTTGAAATACACCTAGAGGGGGGGGTGAATAGGTGTAAGTGCTAATTTAGAACTAAATGCAAAACTATGTGCGCTAAATGCGGAAGCTAATGCAAATCTTGCAACACACTTAGTACAATCAACAAGTGTAGCCGAATTTCCCGTGAAGGGCTCTGGACTAACTCCTCTTGATTCCCCTTGAATGGATTGAGGTGCTATGTGAAGCTCTTGTTGATAGGTACAAGTGAGGCACACACAAACAACCAAGCATATAAGATGAATAGGCAATATGAATTATGCAAGGCACAACAAGCAATATATGATATGAATGAAGTATGATGCTTTGCACAAGTAAATGAGAGAGAGTTAGAGAGACAATGGATCAATCGCAAAGGCCAAGATATGTTTCGAGGTTCGAGCACCTTGCTTTACATCCCCGCCTACACCACCGTGTAGGATTTCCCAATCCACTATAGGAGTACCAAACTCCTCTCTCAACCTTACAATGCCACCGAGGCAATACAACCACAATCCACCTCTACCGAAGAGGGATACGGCCCGTAGCCAACAACAAACACCACTACCTCTACCGAAGAGGTTTACAACACAATCGCCTCTACCAAAGAGGGATCCAAACCAATACCACTCCGATCACCTCTACCGAAGAGGGATTCACAAAAGCAAGGAGGGTTTACAATTTAGAGGCCACAACAACAACCTCAAAACTCTCTCTTTTCTCTTTTTCCACAAAAATAAGATCCTAATAGTTTAGGATAGAAGATATGGCTCAAGTGTGGAAAATTAGGTGTTTTGGAAAACAAGAACACAAAGAAAATACTTGGGAAAAAAATTCTTGTAAAAGATATAGAATGGAAACCAATACAAATATCCCAAATCCTATTTTCTTTGATTTTTCCAAAAACCTAAAACAAGATGAATGAATCCTTTTTGCACAAAAAACTCTTTTGAAAACACTGTTAAAACACTAGTAAAGGTCAGGAAATTTTGGCATAAAAATCTTGAGGAGAAACTCCAAACAATGGGGTTTATATAGGCCAAATTCAAAACTAGCCGTTAGGCTGACGTGTCAGCCTGACAGGCCTGGCGGTCGACCGCCCGGTCGACCGTCAAACGGTCAAAAATATGACCGTTGACAGCTGCCGGTCGACCTGGCGGTCGACCCAAACAAACAGAGACCAATCTGGTCACAGTCGGTCGACTGCACGGTCGACCGTCTACAGAAACAGCCGACGTGCACGGTTTTGTGCACGTCCGGTCGACCGGCCGGTCGACTGGCCGCTTGTCCCGGTCGACCGTCCGTGTCGACCGGCCCAGCCTGGCAGGCAGCAAAATGGGTCAGATTGGAACACATTTTTCGAGCTGAACACGTTCGAATTTGGGAATAAGTATATAGGATAAAGTTGTAGATATAGAAGTCTTCTTTCTAATGAAACTTAAATCAAATCAATATCAATTTATATGAGAAAGTTATCAACAAAACACTGACAGGTGTTAAAACAGAAACTGTAACCTGTTTTCAGAACAAGGACAGATTTCAACCAAATATTTGATAACTTTAAAATTAGAATCTGAAAAAGGTTATTAAATAAGAAATTTAGATCTGAAAGTTATCTTTAAAATGCAAGTTAAATCATGTTATTTGAATATAAAAATAAAAAGTTATGATAATAACTATAGATGGGTGTCAAGCAGATCTGTAGAACTAAAAACCGGTTCAAATCCAAAACCCGATACATGTATTTGAAATCCAAATCCGATTCAATCAAAAACCAAACATATTGAATTTATGTGTGTGTGTTGTGAACTTGAGCATATCATACTACTCTAATCTTTACAAATGGATCTAAACACACTATCTAAAATAGGATACCTAAGTCTTCTTGATGATCTCCATCTTCAAGTAGACTTGCTCCCAAACGCAATCCACCGAGTGTAAAGGTATGATCTTTAAGTTTTGGCACCGGAATCACCATGATAAGCTTCCAAACACCTCTTGTTGAAGCTATCACCAAACTAATATCCTGCTAATGATCTGAAACTTAGAATCACAAGATTATTAGTAAACATAACTACATGAGTGAGTCATCATCAAAACTAGAGTGGAAGGCCTTTGGGCCAACACATTTTATTCATAAATCGGTAAGAAAATGCGATATAATGATGCATAATCATAAACTAATCACAAGACAATGCCTCCAAATATCAGAATGAACAAGTTCAAATGGGTGATCTACCCTCTTATTGACTTTCAATGGATAAGGCACATGATGGTGTTTACCCATTGGAAATGACTCACATTCAATAGATGACACTTTATCTAACAAAGGAACTATTTTTTTAAAAAAATTGCAAGATAGGATGACCAAACTGATGATGAAAATCTCGTAAAAAAGTGGAGCTAACACATGCCACCGAATTCACACCAGTCTCCACAGGCCTCCATATTCACATCATGTGTCATTCGTCCTCCATGTCCCAATCTCCTAAAATACATAATGATTAGGAAAGAATGTCACTGAATAATTCAAGGATTGTGTAAGTTTCTGATAGATAATAGATTAAACAAAAACTTGAGTATGTAAAAAACAGATGATAAAGGTACCGAAGCAGTGACCATAGCAGTGCCTGCACTTTCAATAGGAGATGTAGTACCATTTACTAAAGTTACTATAAGAAGTGATAAAGGTAAAGACAAGTCATACAGAATACCTTTATTTCCCATAATGTGATTAGATGCACCGGTGTCAGTGATCCAAATATTAAGAGCTCTGGAAATCAAACATGCAGCAGGGTTACCTGACTATGTCAAGATAGCATTAAATAAAGGCGATGTGATGCGTGTGGCCTAAAATTGCTGGAACATCTGGCATTTTTTGGACTTTTCATCTGGTGTAAATATAATTCTAGAACATAAGAGAATATCCCTCTGATGCATAAGCCACGGGAGCAAACTAACCAACTTGAGAGGTCTTGACGTACAATTTAGGGCACATGTTTCTCGTGTAACCAACCTCCCCACAGTTATAGTAGGTCCTCATATATTGTTGTTATTTCTCTACTCCTCCATTTTTTTCACGACCAAAATCTTTCCCTCTGCCACTAAACCGACCTCCGTGATCAAAATCTCCTCTATTACCACCAAAATGACGTCTTCCTTAGCTAAAATCTCCAGTGCTATCACCAAAATGACCTCCTCAATCAAAATTTCCTCTGCCATTGTCAAAATGGCATCCTTCTCGTCACCACCAGGAGCTGTAAACTGTCCTGTTGAATGGCTAGCGCTGACAGTTCACGAGTTACGTCTCGCTTCCTAAAATATACTATAATAAAGACGTGATGAGAGTCAGCAACACATATACATAAGAAAAATACCCCACATATACGTACTAAACCTCAGTACAGAAAAATAATATAACATACACTATTACTCAGGTATTAATTAAGTACAAGAATACCTGCAAAAAAGAGTCAGTGATCATGGTAGATATGGGAATAAAGATAAATAAGAAAATATATACAAAAAAATAAATATACCTCTGAATAGTAAAGGTGACGGGTCTCCTAATAATTTTAATAATTTTTCAAAAAACACCAAGTACTACAAAATCTATGAGATCCAACCTAAGAAAGTAAGCTCAGAGTCGTCAAAAAGTGACCTAGTGAGTAGTAAAATAAGAGAAACAATAATATATACTATAATAATTCTACTATCACGATAATATATAATGCAAGTTTAAATATCAGTAATACAATATAATTATTCTAACAATCAGTATATACATACAAATATTATATTAGCACTTCAATATTATCAATGTCATCATGTTACAACGGTGTCACCTCTACGATATTACACTTAACATGATTAAAACAATAATGATATTCAATCTAAAAGAGTTAGATATTTATTAATTAACGTTATATTATTTTATAATAATATATTTTTAATATGTAATATGAGATAATATACTGATTTTTAATTATACATTAAAATAATCAGTTTGTATTAATATGTATCAAGTCTTAATTATTTTATATTTACTATTTATACTAACAATACTAGTAACATGACAGTATAATGATGATAAATATGAACATCTACACATGAAATAAACATAAATAATCACGCTATAGTGTTTGTGATTATACATGAATAGTGTATCGATATATAATACATGAAATACAGAGTATACATGTAACATGATGGTGTATAAGAAATCAGAAAGTGTAACAAAATGCAAACAGACAGTAATATACATGTATCAATAATATACATGTATCAAGAGTTGCATATTATTTATACAAATAATCAGTATCACTTGATATTTTAGTCTATCTCTTTAAGTGTCCCATGCCACTGACAGTTCATACCGGAGCCCATACTCCTGCCGAACCCATCCGAATATGGTATACGGGTACCATTATCCGAATGAGAAAATGATCAAATAACAAATGTTCCTATCGTCATTATTGTTTATACTGTTTTAATATGTTAATTGGAAACTCGATTGTCAAAGAGCTCTAATCGGGTGAGTGTATGCGGTGCATACCCCCGATCATGGACTTAAACAAGCCCCTGGCTCTAAGATCAGGGTCGGCCCGCTACGGCGAAATAAGTAACGAAAAATAGGAAAGTAACCATTACTACCATGTCCACCGCAGTGGGGTAATATGAATCTATAGCATCCACCCGATAAGACCATGTCAACCGTTCAGTTTTCACCAAACCCCATGTTATATTTATTATATTTAACTACACAAAAACAAAAGTAATAACGTGTAACAAGATAACAAGAGACATGAGACATAAGATTCATAAGACTTGGGACTTTAGAGGTAGTCCATCCAGGGCGCAAGATGTGGCCCCTGCCACGTATGTGGTATGACACTTTGTCCCGTATGGCACTTAGTTTCACACATCTTAGATCAATTGCCGGTATATTCGGTAACATGAATGTCATATCAATACTAGAAATATAAGAAACAATTATGTACTTTATTAAATACTCATGTCATAAGAATACAAGAATATTCATGTAACAATAAATCATATAACGAGACTGATTATTATTGACTGTATGATTGTAGTGCACTGCCTGTCACCTGCCTGAAATGATGTCTATGTTATTGAATTTACTGACTTACATGCTTGAATCACGTTACTATGATAATAAAATTGTAATATAATAATTCAAGACAACTTGGATTATATACACTTAGACGATGTTGACATGAGGTTTAAGGTATATCTAGAGGGTTTTCTTATTTGGATTATCTCTCGACATACTAATTTCTACTAATCTCATGAATCTTCAATCTGAGTTTGTACAACTAGTTTTGTCAGCATTTGCTTTACTTGAGTCTCATTACTTGCTTATGTGTGCTAATGCTCACGACACGATTTTCAATATATGCTTTTTCGATTCATATTTATCGATACACGTGTGCTTACTTGTGCACACCACTTGGCTTCATTTTATACACTCGTTGGGTTGCTTTCTGACAACCCTGAATCTGCATGTCTAGATTCTGAAGCTTGGAAGTAGTGGACCCTCCCGTGGAAGTTCTTTGCGTAGGGTAGCGTGGTGGATCAAGGGTAGATCATCCGTAACCCTTTTCTTTCAGCCCTCTGTTGATTAGCTTTTGAGATCCACTTTTGTGGCTCGTGATTATCTATCAGTTTTTTGTATTGTGTATATCTCCTTGTAAACATATTTTTGCGCCTCTTGGTGTTATAATATTCTTGTAATATTGGATCACGCTCTGTGATAATATTGTACTTATACTATTTTATTAGAATATATATTATCATTGTGCTTTCGTACTCTGATTCTTTCTTGTACTGATGCTTAGCGTATATATGTGAGGGCATTTTCGCCTCGTGTTCAGTAGCGTTCCCGTACCAGCGAGATCAAGGCATTACAGTTATCACCATTCAACTTCATAACAATGGTCTTACTACTAATAAACTCTAAAACTATCATCTTAGCTGCTATACTAATAATCTCCTAGCCACTAATTAGTCACTACAACTAAAATTTAAGGATCCTTCTAAAACAAAACACAACTTCCAAAGCAAGTACAAATTTTTTCAACTCACACATATAGTTCAAAATACATCTTCCTTCAAACCTCTCATCATCTCTCTCATAAAATGACACAAAGAGAAGGGAAAGACAATTCTTTAGCCTGTCTGCTGCAGAGAGAAACAGCAAATAATTTTTTTTTGGAGACTTTTAAGAAGTGCTCAGATCTAGTCAGATCTAAGCAGATCTGATCCGAGAAGACAGAGAGGAGGGACGACTATGCTGTCGAGAGGGGTTGTCGACATGATAAGATCGGATGTGATAAGATGTCGAGATCGAGATGATGTAGAGGATGAGGACGCACTGGACGATGAGGACGCAGAGGACGATGAGGATCATGATTATGTGGATGGCAAATGCGATTGAGACGAGAGTGAAGATGATGACGGCATGAGGATCGATATCAGGTGGATTGTGACTGAGATCGAGACGAGAGCGAAGATGACGGTGACGACGAATATCGAGATCGGGAAGAAGATAATGAGAAGTCGATGAGGATGAAGACGATGTTGTTGTTGTTGTTTAGAAGTCGGTGAGGGCGAAGACGATGTTTATATTCAGTGAGGATGAAGACGATTGAGAAGAAGAGAAGTGTCAGTGATGGCGCCTACGAGGTTAGGTTAGCAGGGCTTGGATCCGACCATGAGATGAAGGGTAGAGAGAAAAAAAAGAAATTAGGGTTAGAAGAGTTATAATACCATGATAATAAGAGTTTACGGGTTAGAGATAAGATAGAGAGAATTAGTTGGATGGATCAATCCCATCTCATCTTCCTTTTATTATATATATATAATATATATATATATATATATATATATATATATATATATATATATATATATATATATATATATATATATATATAAGGACTTTTACACAAAAGTCTTTCTTATATCTATTTATTACATATAACATATGCCTTATTTTTTATTTAGTATAAGGACTTTTACACAAAAGTCTTTCTTATATCTATTTATTACATATAACATATGCCTTATTTTTTATTTAGTGAAAGCAATAGAATTTTCAACCTCTCTTTGATCACCATAACATTGAATTAGGGCTTTAAATGGTACTCAAAAGTCCGATCCGATCGTTACAAATTTGTAAGGTTCAAATCTTAAATTTAGAACCGGAATTCTTATTGGGTTGGGTTCGAATGTGACCATTCTCAAACTAGAAACTCAAAAACAAATCTGAAAAGAGAATAAATGATATAAAAATGATACTCAGTATCATATATTTCACTATATTTAGATTGATAAAATTATAAAAGTGAAAACTTGATATTGATATAAAAACCAAATATGTATTTTCTCAATTTGCATTATAACAAAATTGAACTACACTTCAAAAAATAATTTCCATTGGAACTTGCATTATTTAAAATCCGAATCCGATTGGAACCCGATAAAGAGAAGTGATTTTGATCCAAACCCAAACCCGAATCTGAATTCTTTATCAGGTTCGGGTTCAGATATTACATGAATCTGATCTGAACCCTTTTACACCCTACATAGAATCAGTCAACAAAATAGGAGAAGAGAGATAGATTCCATAATAATTTCTTCAGCCAGCATTGAGAACCACTATTATAGTCAACGAGATGAAGGTTTGATTTTTGAAACCAAGACCTCGACAAGCACATAAATGCTCACACTACTGTGATAAAGATGTAGCAAATATCTTCCAAGGTTCGAATTTTCAAACTTTGGAAGAAATATTTACTATCCAGAAAGAGGGGGAAACGCGGAGTCTTGTCTAAAGAATTACGCTGAGAAAGGCCAGATGCTTATGACTTTTCAACTAGGTAGTGCTTTGTTTTTATTCCAGTCTTATTTCTCAATGAAAGAGAAATTTGGATGGGAAAAAATACTGTCATTCTTTCCAAAATCTAAGCCTCCAACTCCTATATAAGATTTTAGGTCAATTATATTATATCTGGCTGGCTAGCACCAATATCTGATGTTGATCCAACATCATCCAGAATAAAACATTTTGTAGTTCCAAGCTTATTAAAATCCTCATATTGCCAATAAAGTACTAGAGTTTATATTAGATTCTCATTTTCTCATTCATGAAAATTCAATCTTGTCCATCACTCATCATTGTTCATTGTTAAACTGTGAGCTTTTTCTTCTCATATTGACTTGTGTGCTATAGTAACGTGTCCTTTTCCTATTGTAACTTTCTTAGGAAATTTCTTTTTTGAGGATTAAAGTAAATAATGGTAAAAGCACATTATTTACTTGCTTCCTCAACAAAAAAAAAATTTCCTCAAAAAATTACAATAGGAAAAGTACACATTATGTAATATCTGCAAATTTTTTGGTATGCTGTAGTCCATCTCTTGCTGAAAAATGTTAAAACTACATTTGTATAACAATGCAATATGTACATTCAGAAATTATGGACATATTTCAGTTTATGAATTCACTTAAAAAATTTCAATTTAAAGAATAGTAATATAATTACATTGTGGATAGCTACAACAAATCTGATGAACATCCACAAACATCAACAATGTCAATTTTCATCATAGTCACATACCCATTTTGCCAAAATTCAACCAATGACTCAATTCCTGAACTATGCAGAATCTATTGGCACTTGGAATCTGCAAGTCCCCCCTGATCAACATCACATCCTCTAGGACTACAAGAAGGACCTGCCCCCTTACCACTCCCCCTACTCAACATCCTTCTCAGTGATCTCATCCTTCCAGAAGCCGGCGACCTACTTGTCGGTAATGGTGAAATTGGTGATGCCCTGCTCAATGGCAAAGGCGAACTGGATGACGAAAACCCGTTCATCATTCGTCTCGGTATATCAATCACCAACATCCCCTCCCTCTCCTTCCCCAAAGAAGAAGAAGAAGAAGAAGAAGGTCCGGCCAATCTCAAGCTACCTTCATTCAAGCTAGTGGAAGGAGTATTCGACGAATGCCCAGTTTCTGAAATTGCCTGCAGGGGCTGAACCTGAATCCGAATCTGAATATCCACCGATGATTCAATGCTAACAGGGGTCCTGCAGAGAGGGCAGGTGGAGTTTGAATGGAACCACATGTCGATGCACTCGACATGGAAGCCATGCTTGCATTTTGGTAGCAACCGGGCCTCTTCTCCATCAGTTAATTCACAAAGGCAGACTGCACATTCAAGCCCGCCATCCTCCTCAAAGTCTTCGGACCGAAAGATAGTGACAGGGAGGGAACTAAGAATGGATGGAGCAAGAGCGCGTCGAGGGAGAGCAAGCTCATGAGGGGCAAAGACGAGGCGACGAGAACGAGACGAGCGAACGGCACGAAAGTAGCCCTTAACGCGTATGTAGAAAATGAAAATGACGGTGAAGAGTGCAAAGTTGATGACAACTATTGCTATTGCGACCTGCAGAGTGGTGTTGAAGGAGATGCCGGAATTAATGGTGTTCATCTGCTGATCTGAATCCGCCATGCTTCAGAATTTGGTAGAGTTGGAGAAAGGATGGGTTAAGAGGAAGAGATGAGAGGGAGTTAGTGTCGAGGTTTGGTGAGTGTCAAGAACAGCCGGGTTGATTTGGGATTTGAGAGGGCATTGAGAATTGAAGAAGCCAAGTTTGACTGGGGTGAGCTGGCTTTTTGGTTCAACCATTGACCCCTGGTCTTCTTCCAGGAAAAGGATGGGAGAATGCAGCCGAACACATGATGTTTAAGTGTGTGTAGACTTGTGTTCACTCAAAATAATTTGAGGCCGAATCCTCTCTCTCTCTCTCTCTCTCTCTCTCTCTGTATATATATATATATATATATATATATATATATATATATATATATATATATATATATATATATATATATATATATATATATATATGAGAAAAATGTATATCAGCCCGCGGGCTGAGAGTACTCTCTCAGCCTGCGGTGACGTGGCTCGATTTGTCACCTCACTGACTTGCGGCCCGCTTTTAGGGAGAAGTTAAATTACCAAATATCCCTTATGATAACTTTTCCTTATTGTTTATTATTATTTTTCCCCCCTTTTATTTGCCGCTCTTTATAGGATATAAATTACTTTTCGCCTTATTTCTTTACCTCTTTTTTGTAAGATCTAGTTTCTCCTTTTGAGCGTGGGATAAATTTTTTTTTGAAAATATAAAATCTTTTCAGATCAATCTTTTCAGCCTGCGATAAAATTCTACTTTATAGTTTATTTTTTTTATATATAATGTAGTCAGAGTCTTTGGTCGCATTGTACATTTAAACTGCGACCTTAGTGAAAGTCTTTGGTCGCAGTGTACATGGTGAAATGCGACCAAGGTCGCAGTGTTGTTATTGATAAAGATGGCCAGCAACTGCAATCTAGGGTTGCATTACATGGACTGCGACTTTGGTCGCAGTACGTTAAGTAATTAATTTTTTTGAATATAATGTAGTCAGAGTCTTTGGTCGCATTGTACATTTAAACTGCGACCTTAACCAAAGTCTTTTGTCGCAGTGTACATGGTTAAATGCGACCAAGGTCGCAGTGTTGTTATTGATAAAGATGGCCAGCAACTGCAATCTAGGGTTGCATTACGTGGACTGCGACTTTGGTTGCATTACGTTGTCTGTTGTCTGATGCGACTTGGAGTCAGTCCGTGAGACGCGACCTGTCATAAAGATTTTATGAGATCTTTTAACGTCAAGTCTATGTTGACGAACCCCGCACCATTCGTTGTTTCCCGAAGCGGTTGTGTACGCGTCGGTTCTTCATTGGGTTTAGGCGTTAATGTCTTTTAATGCCAAACCGGCGCTGGCGGTTGGAGACCATTAATGCCGACGATTCTGATTAATGAACCATTAATTATGGTTATTATGGGCTGCCTATAAATAGGGCTCACCCTCTCCCTTTAACAGTCCATAATTAGACTGTTTTCTTTCGATAGCAATTGCTCTGAGAATTTTCGTCTTCTTCAGAGTCTCTAACAGGGGCCTGCCTCCATGGATGAAGATGACCCTATTGACGAACTTGATCGATGTTCGTCCACAAGGGAAGAAGTCATAGACCTCATCGTCCACAAGGGAAGAAGTCATGGTCCTCGTCGTTCACAAGGGAAGAAGTCATGATCCCTGACGAGGACTTAATCCTCACCGAGATCTGCTCTGACTTGATGCACCAGTCAAGCTTGCTGGTAACGGATGGTCAGAGTGGGTATGGCGGCGGGGGATGTGGTGGATATAGTGGTGGGTAGCATACCTTGTGAGGTCTCACTCTCCCTCTCTTACCCCAGAAGTCACATCGAGGAAACTCCATGCTCACTGGATAACCTTCTGGTGAAGAGATGTTCATAAACGAAAGATTCTGCTGCCACCAGACCTTCAGGAGAAGATTGCTCTTAGTAGTCAACAAGGGCTCTTCTTGGCTCTTTTGATGTTTTGTCTTCTTGGCTACTTTGATGTTTAGTCTTCTTTGTAACACTCAATCTTATTGATTCTGCTGCCACCAGACCTCAAGAAGAAGATTGCTCTCAGTCAACAAGGGATTTTTTTGATGTTTAGTCTTCTTTTGTACTGCTGTATTTGTAACACTCAATCTTATTGTATAAGAGATCGTTTTGTATCATTTGCACATGCCTGGAGATAAATGCCTGGACATAAATAAAAAGCAAATTTGTTTTTTTTAATAAACTACGAACTTTTTCGCAGCCATGCATTGCAAACCAAACAACTATGACCATAGATGACACTGCGACCAAGGTCGCATAAGATACATTGCAAACAGTAACTACTGCGACCAGGGTCGACGCTGTGAGCAAAGTCTGCGACTAAGCAACTGCTGCGGTGACGTGTCACCTCGTCGCAGTGTTGTTGTTGATTAAGACTAAAGACCAGCAATAGCGACCAAGATTGCAGATTATTTTTTTAAGACTGCGGCCATCAACTGCGACCAATGTCGCAGTGTTGTTGTTGATTATTTATAAAGACCACCAACTGCGACCAAGGTGTGATGTTGATTAAGAGTAAAGACCAGCAACTGCGACCAAGGTCGCTGTGTATTTTATTAAGACTAAACACCAACAACTGCGATCAAGGTCGCAGTTTATTTTATTAAGACTACGGTCGTTTATTTTATTAAGACTACGGTCAGAATCTGCGACCAAGGTAGCAGTGTTGTTGTTGATTAAGACTAAAGTCCAGCAACTGCGACCAAGGTCGCAGTGTATTTATTAAGTCTGCGTCCAGCAACTGCAACCAATGTCGCAACCTTTCATTTTAAAAATTTATAAGGGTGAAGTAATATAATTATTAACTGCGACCAAGGTCGCAGTATATTCGTTTAGCGTAAAATATTTAAAATGAAGGTTTGTAACAATTGTACAACATTTTCAACTAAGACATAGTAGTAAAAAATGTAATTCACACAATTAACTTTAGAAAACATATTTATATATATTTAAAAAAAAACAAAATACAATTTTTTAAACTTCTAATCCTCGTCATCACCATCGTAATGAGAATATTTTTTTAAACTTCTAATCCTCGTCATCACCATCGTAATGAGAAAGAAGTTTGCGACTTTGGTCGCAGTACTGAAGGAGGTCGCATTGCTATACGATAGCATGCTTCCTCCGGTATTCTTTATTCTGTATTAAGTATGCGACCATGGAATATTTTTTACTTTTCAATGCTAGAAGTCGCTGTCGTCAAATAAAAGGGGTATTTTTGTCAATTTGTTTCACGATTGTTTAGGCGGGTTTTTTTTTATTTTTTGGCGCCCACACTCTGCGACCGATGTGTGGCATATATTCAGCCACGTCCCGCAGGCTGAGAAACTCTCTCAGCCCGCAGGCTGAGGTACAGTAAGCCCTATATATATATATATATATATATATATATATATATATATATATAGACTTGTATCCTTTCAAAAGGATTTGATCCCGAATCCTTCCCACTCAAATTCAACCCTCCAACATTCGAATACAAGATCCACTCCGTTGAAGTTGATCTATACTATTTCAAGTATCTATAAACCAAAAATCAAGTGTTTTAAATACTTTTTGCCCATCCATCAAGTAGGGGAAAAACGGACGGCCTAAATAGTGAGTTGGTTAGTTTAACGGTGTAGAACATTTGAAATCTAACAAAAATTAGTTTATAGGGGTTTTTAAATGTTTAGATCATAATGAAATGGCCGGATCGAGAATTTATATGTCTAAAGACATAGATCTAACCAACTCACTACTTTCGGCCGTCCATTTTGCGTCGCTTGATGGATGGGCAAAAAGTATTTAAAACACTTGATTTTTGGTTTATAGATACTTGAAATAGTATAGATCAACTTCAACGGAGTGGATCTTGTATTCGAATGTTGGAGGGTTGAATTTGAGTGGGAAGGATCTGGGATCAAATCCTTTTGAAAGGATACAAGTCTATCTCTCTCTATATATATATATATATATATATATATATATATATATATACATATATATAGAGAGAGAGAGAGAGAGAGATGTATATCAGCCTGCAGCTGAGAGAACTCTGTCAGCCTGCGGTGACGTGGCTCAAGATTTGTCACGCCACTAACTTGCGGCCCGCTTATAGGAAGAAGTTAAATTACTAGATACCCCTTATGAAAAGCTACTATGTCGGTAAAAGACAGTGGATATGTATAGTTTATTATATTTTATATTTTATGACGTTATTCAATTTTTGTGACAATTATCTTTTATAACTGCGGCCAAACTGCCAACATTTTTTTATTAAATCACGAAACTAATTTGAATGCTTCTTTAATTTTTTATCTCATTTGATATTTAATGATTTTTAATATAGTCGCAGTTTACTTTTTTTCGCATGTAATGTATAATGCGATCAAGGACTCGACTATGGTCGCAGTACTTAACGAGAGCGATAGTATAATCGCAGTTTACGTATTATTCTATATTTTTTGTTCTTCATTTCTGACTGTTTGTCTGATCCTCCTATGAACTATTAAATTGGTTTTTACATATAGTATGCGATCATGGACTGCGACTATGGTCGCACTACCGCGTCTATGGTCGCAGTATTAACTAGAGTGATAGTATAATCGCAGTTTACGTATTATTTTATATTTTTTTGTTTTTCATTTCTGACTGTTGTCTAATCCTCCTATGAACTATTAAATTGGTTTTTACATATAATATGCGATCATGGACTGCGACTATGGTCGCACTACCGCGTCTATGGTCGCAGAGTACTTAACGAGAGCGATAGTATAATCGTAGTTTACGTATTATTTTATATTTTTGTTCTTCATTTCTGACTGTTGTCTGATCCTCCTATAAACTATTAAATTGGTTTTTACATATAGTATGCGATCATGGACTGCGATTATGGTCGCACTACCGCATCTATGGTCGCTGTATTAACTAGAGTGATAGTATAATCGCAGTTTACGTATTATTTTATATTTTTTGTTCTTCATTTCTGACTGTTGTCTGATCCTCCTATGAACTATTAAATTGGTTTTTACATATAGTATGCGATCATGGACTGCGACTATGGTCGTACTACCGCGTCTATGGTCGCAGTACTTAACGAGAGCGATAGTATAATCCCAGTTTACGTATTATTTTATATTTTTTGTTCTTCATTTCTGACTGTTGTCTGATCCTCCTATGAACTATTAAATTGGTTTTTACATATAATATGCGATCATGGACTGCGATTATGGTCGCACTACCGCGTCTATGGTCGCAGTATTAACTAGAGCGATTGTATAATCGCAGTTTACGTATTATTTTATTTTTTTTGTTCTTCATTTCTGACTGTTGTCTGATCCTCCTATGAACTAATAAATTGGTTTTTACATATAGTATGCGATCATAGACTGCGACTATGGTCGCATTACCGCGTCTATGGTCACAGTATTAACTAGAGTGCTAGTATAATCGCAGTTTACGTATTATTTTATTTTTTTTGTTCTTTATTTCTGACTGTTGTTTGATCCTCCTATGAACTATTAAATTGGTTTTTACATATAGCATGCGATCATGGACTGCGACTACGGTCGCAGTACCCTCGACTGCATTTTTCTTGATGAATTTTTTTTTGCTAAGTTAAATGTAATAACGGTGAATAAGTATTGATTCTATAGTCGCAGTTTACGTATGTTTTTATATGTTTTGCTTATAAAGTATGAATTATTTTTTACTTATTGCATGCGTAGTAGCACTGCGACTATGGTCGCAGTGTTTAAAAACAGCAGTCGCAGTTTGATATGTAATTAAAAGAGCTTATAAGTTAATATAGTGAGAAAGAGACCTTACAAAAAAAACAGAATTAAAAGCTTTTAAAAGAAGACAAAATAAGGTTGAATATCAGAAGATCAGGAAATCCTAATCCTCGTCATTATCACCATCATAAGCAGATTCGTCGTCTTCATTCTTCTGCTCTTCCTTTTCATCACTTATTTCCTCATCATCTTCTTTTTTTGAGGTTTTTTTTGTTTCACCGATAAACTCCCAGAATGGATCGTCTCTATCAAGCTCTTCGTCTGACCCGTTGCGAGAAAGCGAGCCTACAGCATCAGAGGACATGCTTTCATCAAGCATGTCTCCGTCAAGTGGCAGAGGAATAATGTCTTCCTCACTAACCCACATGAAATCTTTATTATCCTCATGAATAGGAGGATCAGTTAATACATTATTTGATGTAGTGAGATAGTCAAAAGGAATGAAGTCCAGACTGGTATCAGATTCACTAGAAATCCTAAAGAAAAAGGACGGTGGGGGAACGATTGAAGTTGAAATCAGAGAAAGAAGATGGGGAAGACATGATTCAAGAATGAATTATTTTTTGGAAGTTTTTAAAATCAAATTGAAAAGGAAGATCAAAAATATAGTTTTCAGGTATGAGATAATATATTAGTTACAAGCATTATATAAAGGTCAATATCGTGGAAGAACATGAATAGTAATAATAATTGTTACAGGTGAGGGTTGAGTATGGTAGGAAGTGGTAAAAAAAATTAAAAATTTAATTGAAGATTTATTGCGGGAGAATCCGAAGAGTTTCTTTTTACCAGAGGTTTAATACTTGAAGTACAAATTAACTTTTTATAGAATTGTTTGCCTATATCTTTAGATTACGTATGGTGCAGATCTTTCCTTTATCGATATTAACATTATTGCATCTCTTTTATCTAGACTGTTGTTGTATCATGGTAGAAAGAATATTAATTACTTTTATTTAATACATAAGGCATGCGAAAGAAGATTGCGACTTTGGTCGCAGTACTGAAGGAGGTCGCATTGCTGTACGATAGAATGCGACTAGGGTCGCAGACGTTATATAAAAAAGTTTTGTTATACTATGACTGCGACTAGTGACTGCGACTGTGTCGCAGTTGTCATATAAAATTGAAAGTTATATTATATTAAGTCTGCGACCATGGCATGTTTTTTAAATTTTCAATGCTTCTGGTTATTTTACATTATATTGATCCAAATTTTTTTAATTATATTTTTCGATGTAGTAAAATTACGAATTTTATAACTGTAGATATATTCAACTGAAATTTTGTTTCTTGATGACTTTATTCCAATTTAGAATTAAAAAGGGGTATTTTTGTCAATTTGTTTCACGATTGTTTAGGCGGGATCTTTTTTGATTTTTTTGGCGCCTACACTCTGCGGCCGATATGTGGCATATATTCAGCCACGTCCGCCGGCTGAGAAACTCTCTCAGCCTGCCGGCTGAGGTACAGTAACCCCATATATATATATATATATATATATATATATATATATATATATATATATATATATATATATATATATGTATGTATGTATGTATGTATGTATGTATCTATATATGTATGTATAAATATGTATATCAGCCGATAGCTGATAGTTCCTCTCAGCTTGCGGTGACATGGCACATTATTAGCCACGCTAGAAGGACGCCCCACCTATTGAAACAGCTGAAATTACTAAATGACCATGCGGTAAAAGATAGTGGATCTGTATAATTTATTATTATTTTTATATTTCTAATTTTAGTTGATATTGTCACAATTATCTTTATAACTGCGACCAACTGAATATGAATCAGGTCTCTTCGAGTGCAACTTCATCAAATCACGAAACTAATTTGAATGCTTCTTTATTAAATTTTTTTACGCAGATATTATGTATTTTAAGAATGCGACTAAGCTCATAGTGGTCAATAAAATAATTTCTCAATGGTTTTAAAAGCGAGCTTTATCGCAGTCTACAATTATATATATGATTGTATCATGTGGATCTCATAAACATGTCATTTTTTGTGCTTAATTTATACATAAATATTGATATGATCTGTAAGAATTTTACTGATTGAGAATATAGTCGCAGTTTACTTATATGCATGTCACGTATAAACTATGAATTTTTTTTTTTACATATTGCATGTGAATAAGGACTGTGACTATGATCAGCATGATTTTGTCACATTTTTAAACCCATATTTATTTATTATTTGTTTATAAATAATGCTACTCGGGTATTTTTAGTCTATTTTGCAGACAAAATTATTAGGAGAAGACTGGACCACAAAAGACTCTTTCAAGACCGTAAAGCGCATTAAAAGGAGTTGAAGGCGAGATAGGAGGCTTGATATTGCTGGGATCAACGTCTAAAATTGAGATCAAAGAAATTTGCGATCAACTTGGAAGAGTTCGAGGACAGTTGGAAAAAAACGCAATTTTGCAAAGTCAGGGGCTTAAATGCAAAATAGACTGTAAAAGTGCAAAATTAATTTAATAATTCCCCTTGTAATTTTGTAACTGTTTTGGACTTTTACGTAAAATAATCAAAACCCTAAGCCTATAAATAGCCAAGATTAGAGTTTTGAGAGGGGTTTTTTTTCTTTCACCTGTACGTACATTTTCTAGATCTGAAAATTTGAGGCTTTCATTTTTTTCTCTCTGCATAAAATTCTCGTTATTATTTTCGTTCTTGTTTTGTTTTAATTGATTCATCAAAAGCCTCTCTCCAATCTCCCTGCATCACAGCCGACCTCCTGCATCAAAAGAAGAAAAAAAAACAGAGAGAAGGCAGGCGCCATCCACAGGCGCCTGCAACAAAGATCCATCCACAGGCGCCATTCCCAGGCGCCTGTGTTTAAAAAAAAAACAAAAAAAACAAAAGAGAGAGGCAGCGCCTCTCTCTCTGCTTACAGCCCCTCCCCCCCCCCCCCCCCCACCACTTTTGGTGCCTCCATTTTGAAAGAGGAAGGCCCCACCCCTTGGCGCCTCCCATCAGGTGCAGGCCTCTGCAGGTAAGTTTTAATTTTTTTTTTAATTAGTTGCATTAGTTTAATTAATTAGAGTTTTCAGTTAATTGTTTAACTAAATTTAGATAATTTTAAACTGGTTTAATTAATTTAGTTTATTGTTAGTTTTATCATGAGTAGCTAATTTACTGCAAGCGCTTAGGGGAGATGAACCTAAACTTAATTCTTGTGGACCGAGTCATTCTCTTATTTATGACTGTATGCACACCAATTGATCTATGACTTTTAGGAATTAATTTCTAGAATAACTGGATCTTTGACAGGCTATGTATCGGGGTTAATGGTTCATGCTTAGAACTTTATTGCCTTTATGTTATTTGTTTAATTTAGTTAACTTATCTCTGATAGACTATGTAACTGGATAATAGCTTGTGCTTAAATCTAGTGTTCAAAATTAATGTGCCTCTTAGACATAGGGATTTGGTGTGTAATACAAACTGCTATGGAGATCAAATTGACCGCTTGATACTAGTTTAGGGGATTCGATCCTAGGTGCTTGACTTTTCTCTTATTCTAAATTAGTTCACATAACTCACAAACCCACACAATTTTAGATCAATTCATCTAGAGGTGCTGAAACCATAAGAACCACCTGTCCCTGTGGATCGACCCTCAAGTGCTGCAATCGAACGACCGTGCGCTTGCGGTATTATAAATCGAGGAGACAGAATCTCCCCATCAAGTTTTGGCGCCGTTGTCGGGGACCGGTGTCCTCTTTAGTCTTAGCACGTCTACCGAAAAAAGGATTTTAAAAATAATAATAATAAAATAATAAAAAAATTAAAAAAATCATTATAAAAAAATTTATTAGTGCTACCCAAGCATCACTCATTCCAACTCAATTCCTACGCTGATTTATGTCAGCTTGGGAACGCGACTCAAAAGGACGTCTTGTCAGCATAGATACGAACGAGATCAAGATGACTAACTCTGTTCCACCAATGGTCCTCATGGACCGATGTTACCCTCCTCGATCATCACACCCGTCATGCATCAGATTGCCAGAAGTCACTGAGAACAACTACGAGTTGAAGCCACAATATATCACTATGCTCCCCAAATTCTCCGGACTGGAATCTGAAGATGCATATATGTTCATCAATGAGTTTGAGGAGGTGTGCGCAATGATGAGAATTAGGCAGCTGAGTGAAGATGGAGTCAAACTAAGGTTCATCCCTTTCTCACTCAGGGACAATGCAAAAAAGTGGCTTTACAGCCTCACAACAAACTCAATTACTACATGGGCAGAGTTCGTTGCTGTTTGTCTAAAAAAATTCTTCCCAATGCACAAGACTGCAAGGATTCGATCTGAGATCAATCAATTCAGACAACGGGACAAAGAACCATTTTGGAGATATTTAGAAAGGTTTAAAGACCTTCTAGCTCAATGTCCTCATCATGCCATAGAAAAGTGGCGTCTCTGTCAAATTATCTACGAGGGTGTTGATTACAACTCGAAAACTCTTCTTGAATCCATGAGCCACGGTGACTTCATGAGGATGACAGATGATGATGCATGGATATTCCTCGAAGAGATGGCAGAGAAAACAATGCAGTGGGAAGGGTTTAATGAGAAGCCACCAACTACAAACTCAACCACCACATCGAGGAGTGGCATACATTCGATCGAAAACTCCATTGCAGCTGAAGCAAAGATGGCCGTACTGATGAGAAGGATTGAAGTGTTGGAAAGCAAGGGGACTCCTCCTCAGCAGTTTGATTAAGTGAATCAGACCTCTGTACCAAGTTGCTTTAACTGTCAATCTCCAACTCATGTCATGGAAGATTGCCCATTCCTTCCAAACCCACTAATGAATAGTCAGGGACAACAGTTAAAACGCCACTTATCAGCGACAAAGGAATGATCCATTTGCACCAACATACAATTCAGGGTGGAAGAATCACCCTAACTTTTCATGGAATCAAGGAGGAGGATATCAAGGAGGGGCAACAAGCACCTTCCAACCAAGTGGTTCACAGTACACGAGGCCAAACACATTTCAGTATCAACAACAACCGGCCTTTGTGGCACCACAATCCAATCCAACATATGCAAATCCATCAATGCCACCACCAGGATTTGGGAGTGATCAAAAGTTGAATACCATGGAGAAGAACTTCAACTCATATATGCAATCGACAAATCAGATGTTGCAGTCTAATTAACAAGCCATACAACAACTCACGCTGCAAATGAGTAAGATGTCTCAAATGAGTGAAAGGGAAAGAGGGACCTTTCCCAGCCAATCTGAGATTAATCCCAGAGATACAAGAGCAAATTCGTCCAGTCATGCTCAAATCAATGCAATTCATACCTTGCGATCTGGAAAGGAAGTTGACAATCAGGTGGTGATGCCTGACCAAACTAATTCCCCTCTGCCCATGGCTAATCCATCATCTTCTGGCTCAGATCAGTCTGAAGATAAAGAAACTGAGCAAATCACTGAGCCTCCTTATGATCCACCAGCTCTATTTCCTAACCGATTAAAACCGAAGAAACACACGGTGCAGATGGAGAAGATTCTAGAAATCTTCAAGCAAGTGAAAGTGAATGTTCCTCTTCTTGACGCTATTGAACAAGTCCCATCCTATGCTAAATTTTTGAAGGACTTGTGCACTAAGAAGAGAGCACATCAAACGCCAAAGAAGGTCTTTCTAGCAGCAAATATCAGTGGAATAATCCAGAATAGCGTTCCAGTGAAATATAAGGACCCTGGATGTCCAACTATTTCCTGTACAATTGGAACAACTGTTATTGACAAGGCGCTATTAGACTTAGGGGCAAGTGTAAATTTGCTTCCTTACTCGGTTTACAAGTAGTTAGGGGTGGGTGAGTTGAAGCCCACAAAAGTCACTCTACAACTAGCTGATAGGTCAGTTAAAGTTCCATTAGGAGAGATTGCAGATGTGCTAATTAAGGTCGGTGAATTTATCTTTCCAGTTGATTTTGTCGTCCTTGAAACTGCACTTGTAGAGAACCCAAGAGGGCAAATTCCTGTGATTTTGGGTAGACCCTTTCTAGCAACTTCGAATGCTTTGATCAACTGTCGTAGCGGTTTAATGAAACTCACATTTGAAAATATGACAGTTGATCTGAATATCTTCAACCTTGAAGGGCAAAAAAGTGAGCCATCAACTGAATTCTTTGAAGTAAATATGATTCAAAGTCGATCAAATGAATTCGAGGATGATCATATGGATTCAGACATTGGGTGTACTCACCAAAGTTTTGACGAGCTATGTGAGGAAGAGATCAGGATGTTTGATGAAATAATTCAACAGGTTAATCATGTGTCATCCCTGATTCAAGAAATGGCGAACGATCATATTGACAACGAGTCAATAAATTTTGGTTGTAAATACTGCGAACAAAGCTTTGAAAAGATCTTTGAGGATGAACTTTTACTCCTGGATGAATTGGATGGACACACATTCCCCATAGGATTCTTTGATAAATGTTTTGAAGAGATATTTGACGATGAACTCAAATTCTTAGCTATTGATCAAGCTTGCTCACATGAAAGTGAAGATAATAAGATTGGGCTAGGAGTTAATGTTGCGGGAGTGAGTCCTCTTTCTAGCTTGCTGAAAAGAAGAAAGCGGAAGAGGAAGAGGATAAAGAAAAAGAGTGTGATGATCAAGTTTAAAGGAGGTTGTGGTGAAATGATAAAGGGTTCTAATTTACAAGTAAAGTCGATGAAGAGAACCCACTTTGAGAGTGGAAAAAGATCAAGGGGGAGGAACCGACATAGTTTAAACTAGATGTGCGGAAAACATGGAGTTGTGCATATGTATATATTTGTTTTATTTTTCTTTTAGTTTTGAGTCTTTTTATTTCTCTTTTAGTTAGTTGAGTCAGTTTTAGTGAGTCTTTGATTTATTTCTTTCTTTAACCTATGTGTCGAGTTTATTACAAGTGATACAGGATAAGCAAAGGAGGCATCCACCACACACATGGAGAATTTTCGTTGATTCGACAACTTGATTTCCTAGTGTACTGTAAGTATTTCTAATTCTAGCATACTGTTTATATTTTTATATCTTTTGTATGCTTGGAGTGTATGGTCATCATGATTGTGTGCATGTTTTGCATGTGTAAATTACATGCTATATTCAATCTATCTCTGTATTCAAGTATATGCATGAGGACATGGCAAAGTTTATGTGTGGGGGGGAAGATTCATATTTCTTTTGTTTTAGGAGTCTTTTTGGTTTTGTTTTAGTTTTAGGGTTTTCACTTTATTTCTCTTTTCTTTCTTTATTTAGAGTCTTAAAAAAAATTGTGAAAAATTTGAAAATTTTCTGCAAATAATTAGCTAGTATGTGAGTGATTTAGTACCATGAGTGGATTTTAAGGGTAAGATCAAGATGAAAGAGTTATAAAGTCTTAAAATAAAGATTAGTTTATAGGCTTGGGATATTCATTACAACCGAAAAAAAAGAAAAAAAAGAAGAAAAAAAGATTTGTTATATAGTAAAATAAATATTAATAAGTCTTATCTTGTGGCCTCAGTTGCTTGAGTGATTAAGTTTGTAGGAGTGTTTTTACACTTATTGCCCTAAGACCATCTGGTTTGGGAGCATTGACCCAAAGCTCGCTATATGGGTAGCTGAGAAAGCCTAATAAGATAAGACACTATAAAAATATAATAATTTTGATTATCAATTAGCTAGGTATCTTGGCCTCAGGAAGTCTTGGTATCTACGCGAAAGATAGTTTAAAAAAAAGTATGAAAGTTGTAATTAAATATTCCCAAGCTTAAGAACTACATCACGATCACGGGGTACATAGGATCTGAAACTTAGGACAGGTGGTGTAAAGTTTTGGATTTGAGACTTTATTTTATAGCCAATATGATTTCTTGAATTGAGGTTTTACTTGAAGATGAAACTCTTGGAAATTGACAATCTTACTACCTAGCTAACAAAAAAAAATTGAATTGTTTTCCTTTTCTTGATTTTCGGTTATCCTTATTTTACTTTTATTTATTTCTTAATCTCTAACTTTCTTGGATTTTGTAGGTGTAATCCACTGAAAACCCTCACGAGACAAAACTCGTCCTCTAGAGTAACCTAGGGGTTTAACGGTTTGTTGCACATGCTAAGTGTAACCATGATTCCTACGAAAGTGAGTTAGAGTAATTTAATTTTTCTTTTTCTTTTTATAAGTTTTGCTCGAGGACTAGCAAAAGATAAGTGCGGGGGTATTTGATCAGCATGATTTTGTCACATTTTCATACCCATATTTATCTATCATGGTTTATAAATAATGCTACTCAGGTATTTTAGTCTATTTTGCAGACAAAGTTATTAGGAGAAGACTGGAGCACAAAAAAACTCTTTCAAGACCGTAAAGCGCATTAAAAGGAGTTGAAGGCGAGATAGGAGGCTTGACATTGCTGGGATCAACGTCTAAAACTGAGATCAAAGAAATTTGCGATCAACTTGGAAGAGTTCGAGGACAGTTGGAAAAAAAACGCAATTTTGCAAAAGTCAGGGGCTTAAACGCAAAATAGACTATAAAAGTGCAAAATTAATTTAATAATTCTCCTTGTAATTTTGTAACTGTTTTGGACTTTTATGTAAAATAATCAAAACCCTAAGCCTATAAATAGTCAAGGTTAGGGTATTGAGAGGGTTTTTTTTTTCTTTCACCTGTACGTACATTTTCTAGATCTGAAATTTTGAGGCTTGCATTTTTTCTCTCTGCATAAAATTCTCGTTATTATTTTCGTTAGGTTAAATATAATAACGATGACTAAAAACTTTTATTTATGATTTTATATATTTGTTCTTCACCGTGACTGTTGTCTCATGCCACGTATAAACTATGAAAATTATTTTTACATATTGCATGCGAATAAGGACTGCGATTATGGTCGCAGTGCTTAATTATAGCATGTTGTGGATGATTTTTTTGCTAGGCTAAATGTAATAATTGTGACTAAGGACTGCGACTATAGTCGCAGTTTACTTATGATTTTATATATTTGTTCTTCATTGTGATTGCTGTCTCTTTTTCACGCACGAGAATGACTTTGTATTTGTATTACACGCTGCGTCCGTAGTCGTAGTTTTTTAATTTGTAATATACAATGAAATATACTGATTTGAGAGGATTGCGATCATATTCGCAGTAACATCTGCTCATATAGTTAAATCTTGGATTGCGACCATGGTTGCTATTTTTAACTTTATTGAATTTACAACGATCAAACTATTTTTGTCAGGACAGTGATCGTGGTCGCCGTTTCATATATAAATATAATTAATCATGGACTGCGACCATAATCGCAGTTCTATTAGTTCAGAGTAGTTATTATCTGAGTACAACGACCATTATCGCAGTTGAGATGCAATAATAATAGCTATTTATTTATAATCACAGAGTGCGATCATAATTAACTTTTTAATAAACGACTTATACTTATATTTAGTAAATCATTATATTTCTTATCGTATGATAACAATATTTGCGTGCAATATATTAGGTCCTCGACCATTGTAGCAGTATTAAGAAAATCACTCAGAAGTCTCTGATTACTGCCAATATATTTTTTTAATTATATTTTTGATTGTATGTGTACTGCGACCTGGTTCCCATTTATAATATACATTGAGAATAAAGCATTTTTTTAGTATCAAGACTGATTATAGTCGCAGTTCATTAAAAATTGCATGAAATATTATCCAACCTACCTGCAAATATTGTAGCAGTTACGAGATTATCTAATTTATAAAATATCTGCAAAATAAATTAACCATTGTATTTCATTATTTTTTTACACTGTACATTTGTAATACAAAAAACAATATATGGCTGCCCCACATCAAATTTCATTTTTCTATTCATTTCAGTTTCTTTTATTAAACCTATAAGAATTGAAAATAACGTGAAATTAAATAATAAAAAAACTATATATTACAATAATTTTTTTAGCTTTCACGCATGTTTTTTATTACTGCTGTTATTTTTTCTCATCATCTTGATCCTATCTTTTTTCCTTTATATTTTCGATGTAGAAGAATTAGAAATTTTATAATAATAAATAAATTCAACAGAAATTTCTCTGTAAATTACAAATATTTTCTATAAAATTTTGTTGTGGATGAGTTTTTTCTAGTTTAGAAGTAAAAAGGGGTATTTTGGTCAATTTGATTGATGATTCTTTAGGCGGGAATTTTTTAATTTTTATTAGCGCCTACACTCTGCCACCGATATGTGGCATAGATTCGCCCACGTCACCGTCGGCTGAGAAACTTTATCAGTTGGTGGCTGAGATACAGATACCTCATATATATATCAGAAATATGTATATCAGCCGACAGCTGAGAGTCTCTCTCAGCCTGCGGTGACGTGGCACATTATTAACCACATTAGAAAGGATGGCCCGCCTATTGAAACAGTTAAAATTACTAAATGCCTCTGCGGTAAAAGATAGTGGATCTGTATAGTTTATTATTTTTTTATATTCTGACTTTAGTCAATATTGCCACAATTATCTTTTATAACTGCGACCAACTGAATATGAATCATGTCTCTTCAAGTGTAACTTCATCAAATCACGAAACAAATTTGAATGCTTCTTTATAAAAAAATTTTTATGCAGATATTATATATTTTAGTAATGCGTCTAAGCTCGTAGTGGTCAATAAAATAATTTCTCAATAGTTTTAAAAGCACCCTTTGTCGCAGTCTACAATTATATATAGGTTTGTATCATATGGATCTCATAAACATGTCATTTTTTGTACTTAATTTATATATAAACAAATTAATTTTATAGATTTTTATGATATGATCTGTAAGAATTTTACTGATTGCGAACATAGTCGCAGTTTACTTATTTGCATTAACGTATAAACTATGAATTTTTTTACATATTGCATGCGAATAAGTACTGCGACTATGGCCGCAGTGCCTAACGACAGCATGTCGTGGATGATTTTTTTACTAGGTTAAATGTAATAACGGTGATTAAGAATTGTGAATATAGTCGCAGTTTACGTATGATTTATATATTTGTTCTTCGCTGTGATTGTTGTCTCAGCCGCGTATAAACTATGAAATTTTTTTTACATATTGCATGCGAACTTGGATTGCGATATGGTCACAGTACTTAAGGACAGCAGTCGCAGTTTTCCAATTTGTGATATACAGTGAAATATACTGATTTGAGAGGATTGCGATCTTGTTCTCAGTATCATCTGTTTATATAGTTTAATTTTGGATTGCGAACATGGTCGCTGTTTTTAACTTTATTGAATGCAAAACGATCAAACTATTTATGACAGGATAGCGACTGTGGTCGCTGTTTCATATATAAATATAGTAATTATGGACTTTGACCATAATCGTAGTTCTATTAATTCAGAGTAATTATTATCTAAGTACTGCGACCATTATCGCAGATAAGATGCAGAAATAATAACTATACAACACACTTTATATTTATTTTAAAAATATGAAAGATTATTTTACAAATAGAAGTAAGTTTTATTGATAATATAATATGGTCAGAAAGAGACCTTACAAAAAAAGAGCAATAAAAGCTCTTAAAAGAAGACAAAATAACGTTGAATATTAGAAAAACAGGAAATCCTAATCCTCGTCGTCAACACCATCATAAGCAGATTCGTCGTGTTCATTCCCCTCGTCTTCCTGTTTATCACTTATTTCCTCATCTTCTCCCTCGTCGTCCGGCTTGCTGTTCTCTTCAGTTTCTTTCTCTTTTTGAGGGTGCTTTGGTTCATCGATAAACTCCTAGAATGGATCGTCTGTATCAGGCTCTTCTTCCGACCCGTGCAAGAAGAATCTGTAAAAGATATGCTCAAAGAAAGCGAGCTCCCAGCATTAGGGACATGCTTTCATCAAGCATGTCTCCGTAAAGTGGCAGAGGAATAAGTTCCTCCTCACTAAGCCTCATAAAAACTTCATCATCCTCATGAAGAGGAGGATCAGATAAAATATTATTTGATGTAATGAGATAGTCAAAAGGAGTGAAATCCAGGCTACTATCAGATTCACTAGAATACCCTGAAGAAAGAGGACGGTGAGAGAATGATTGAAGTCGAATTCTAAGTGCTCAGAGGAAGAAGATGGGAAAGACATGATTTATGAATTAATTATTTTCTGAAAGTTTTGAAATCAAATTAAAAACGAAGAGCACAAATATAGTTTTTAGATATGAGATAATATATTGTCACAAGCACTATAAAAAGGTCAATAATGTGAAACAACATGAATAGTAATAATAACTGTTATAGGTGACGGTTGAGTATTCGAAGAAGTGGTAAAAAGAAATTAAATATTTAATTGAAGCAGTTATGGCGGGAGAATCTGAAGAGTTCTGTTTTTCCAGAGGTTTATTATGTGAACTACAAATTAACTTTTTATATAATATTTTTCCTATATATTTAGATTATGTATGGTGCACATCTTTCCTTTTTCGAGATTAATATTAGTGCATCTCTTTTTTCGAGACTGTTGCTGTATCAAGGTAGATAGAATTTAATTGCTTCAATTAGTTCAGAGTAATTAATATAGTATTTTATAAGATGTGATATACGCGGACTGATCTCACAGTTGCGGGACTAATCTACTTTGCAAAACGATCAAAATTCTGTTACATAAGGCATTCGAATAAGAACATCGACTGTGGTCGCAGTGCTGAACGATAGCATGTTTCGTCTGTTATTTCTATGCGAATAATGAATGCGACTAGGGACGCAGTCCTGATATAAAATTGAAAGTTATATTATATTAAGTCTGCGACCATGGTCGCAGTGATCGAAAGTTTTGTTATACTTTCTCTGCGACTATGATGATCAAAATTCTGTTACATAAAGCATGCGAATAAGGACAACGACTCTGGTCGCAGTGCTGAACGATAACATGTTTCGTCTGTTATTTCTATGTGAATAATGAATGCGACTAGGGTCGTAGTCGTGATATAAAATTAAAAGTTATATTATATTAAGTCTGCGACCATGGTCGCAGTGATCGAAAGTTTTGTTATACTTTGACTTTGACTATGATGATTAAAATTCTATTATATAAAGCATGCGAATAAGGCAGCGAATGTGGTCGCAGTGCTGAACGATAGCATGTCTTTGTCTGTTATTTCTATAAAAATGAATGCGACTCAGGTCGCAGTCGTGATATAAAATTGAAAGTTATATTTTTAGCACCTAGACCGACCATAATCGCAGTTCATTAAAATTGCATGAAATATTATCCAATCAATCTGCAAATATTATGGTAGTTACGAGAATATCTGATTATAAAATATTTGCAAAATAATTAACCATTATATTTCTTTTTTTTACACTGACATTTGTAATACAAAAAACAATATATGGCTGCCCCACATTAAATTTCATTTTTCTATTCATTTCAGTTTCTTTTATTAAACCTATATGAATTGAAAATAACACGAAATTAAATAATAAAAAAATTATAACAGTTTTTTAAGTTTCACGCATGTTTTTTTCTTTTTACTGCTGTTGTTTTTTTCTCATTATTTTGATCCAATTTTTTTCTTTATATTTTTTAATGCAGTAGAATTAGGAATTTTATAACAGTAGATATATTCAAAGAAAAATTCTCTGTAAATTACAAATTTTTTAAGTAAAATTTTGTTATGGATGAGTTTTTACTAGTTTAGAAGTAAAAAAGAAGGTATTTTGGTCAATTTGATTGACGCTTTTTTAGGTGAGATTTTTTTGAATTATTTGGCGCCAGCGATATATGACATATATTCGGCCATGTCACCATCGACTGAAAAACTCTCTCAGCTGTCGGATGAGGTACAGTAACCCCTAAATATATATAAATATATATATATATATATATTATGGCGATCCGGTGAGAAAACTGGCTTAGGTGAGAAGATGAAAAAGAAACACATGAGCCGTAGGATTATCTTTTGGGTGGTTAAAATTAGTTTTTGAGTAGGTTAAGTTAGTTTTAGGTTGATTAATTTAGTTTTTAGGCTTTAGCTTTATTTCCTCCAAATCTAATCTCAACCACTCAGAAACTAATCCTACAATTTCAATACTTCTTTCTTATCTTCTTACGTAAGCTAGCTTTCTCACCGGATCATTACTCTCTCTCTCTCTATATATATATATATATATATATATATATATATATATATATATATATATATATATATATATATATATATATATATATATATATATGGGGTTACTGTACCTCAGTCGACGGCTGAGAGAGTTTCTCAGACCGCGGTGACGTGGCTGAATATATGCCACAGATTGGCCGTAGAGTGTAGGCGCCAAAAAAAACAAAAACAATCCCGCCTAAACATTCGTGAATCAAAATGACAAAAATACCCTATAAATCCCGCCTAAACATTCGTGAATCAAAATGACAAAAATAATCCATTTTAACTTCTAAACTACCATAAACTCATCCACAAAAAAAAAATTACCTAAAATAATTTTCAGTTGAATATATCTACAGTTATAAAATTCGTAATTCTACTACATCGAAAATATAATAGAGAAAAAATTGGATGAACATAATGTGAAATAAACAGAAGCATGCCTTCTGTAACAGAATTCTCACCGTTTTACAAATTCCGCGATCATAGTCGCAGTCATAACATAATAAAACTTTCAATCATTGCGACCGACCATGGTCGCAGACTTAATAAAAAATAACTTTCAATTTTAAATGACGACTGCGACACTAGTCGCAGTCATAGTATAACAAAAACTTTTTTATATCACGCATGACCATAGTCGCATTCCTTATAACATAAAAAAATAACAGACGAAAACATGTTATCGTACAGCACTGCGACCAAGGTCGCAATCTTTTTTCAGCACTACGATCAAAGTCGCAATCTTTTTTCGCGTGCCTTATATAAAAGATTTTTTATAATTTTACAAGGTAGTTTAGCCATGCGACCCTGAAATCAGTTCGCGTATATGACATCTTATAAAAATACTATATTAATTATACTGAATTTAATGAAGTAATTAATAATCTATCTACCGTGATACAACAACAGTCTAGAAAAAAGAGATGCACTAATGTTAATCATGATGAAGGAAAGATGTGCACCATACGTAATCTAAAGATATGGCAAAACATTCTATAACAAGTTTATTTGTACTTCACGTAGTTACCTCTGGAAAAAAGGAACTCTTCGGATTCTCCAGCCATAACTCTTCAATCTATAACAATTATTATTACTATTTATGTTCTTTCACATTATTGACATTTATATAGTGCTTGTAACTAATAATCTCATATCTAAAAACTATATTTTTGCTCCTTTTCAATTTGATTTCAAAACTTCCAGAAAAAACAATTCTTCTTGAATCATGTCTTTCCCATCTTCTTCCTCTGAATACTCATAATTCAACTTCAATCAATTCCCCACTGGTCCTCTTTCTTCAGGGTATTCTAGTGAATCTGATACCAGTCTGGAATCTGATACCAGTCTGAACTTCACTCCTTTTGACTATCTCACTACATCAAATAATATTTTAACTGATCCTCCTATTCATGATGATGATGAAGTTTTCATGTGGGTTGTGAGGAGGACATTATTCCTCTGTCACTTGACGAAGGCATGCATGATGAAAGCATGTCCTCTGATGCTATAGGCTCGCTTTCTCGCAACGGATCGGACGAATAGCTTGAAAGGGACGATCCATTCTGGGAGTTTATCGATGAACCAAAAAAACCTCAAAAAAAGGAAGATGGCGAGAAAATAAGTGATGAACAGGAAGACCAGGAGAATGAAGAAGACGATCTGCTTATGATGGTGACGATGACGAGGATTAGCATTTCCTGATCTTCTGATATTCAACGTTATTTTGTCTTCTCTTAAAAGCTTTTAATGCCCTTTTTTTGTAATGTCTCTTTCTCACCATATTATGTTATAAATAAAAGGTCTCTTGCTCACCAAATTATGTTATAAATAAAATTTACTTCTATCTGCAAAATAATTTTTCACATTTTTAAAATACATACAAAGTATACCGTATAGGTATTAATTCTGCATCTTATCTGAAATAATGGTCGCAGTACTCATATTATAATTACATATGAAACTGCGACCACGGTCGCTGTCCAGTCATAAACAGTTTGATAGTTTTGCATTCAATAAAGTTATAAACAGCTCCCATGGCGCATTCCAAAAATAAATTATATGAGCAGATAATACTGCGAACATCATCGCAATCCTCTCAAATCAGTATATTTCACTGTATATTTCACTATATATCGCAAATTAGAAAATTGCCACTGTTCTCCTTAAACACTGCGACCATAGTCGCAGTCCTATGATTGCCACTGTTGCTCTTAAACACAGCGACTATAGTCGCAGTCCTACTTCGCATGCAATAAGTTACAGTGAAGATCAAACATATAAAACCATACATAAACTGCGACTATAGTATCAGTCCTTACACACCGTTATTACATATAACTTAGCAAAAAAACTCACCCAAAAAAAATGCTGTCGTAAGTACTGCGACCATAGTCGCAGTACCACGACTTGCTCTCGTTAAGTACTGCGATCATAGTCGCAGTCCTTATTCGAATTCAATATGTAAAAAAATAATTTTATACATTACATGCGAAAAAAAGTAAAACTGCGACTATATTAAAAAATCATTAAATTTTAAATCAGATAACAAAAAAAATAATAAAGAAGGATTCAAATTAGTTTCGTGATTTGATAAAAAAAAATGTTTGCAGTTTGGCCGCAGTTATAAAAGATAATTGTGACAAAATTGAGTAACGTCAGAAAATATAAAATTATAATAAACTATACAAATCTACTGCTTTTTACAGCAGGGCTATTTAGTAATAAACTATTTCCATAAGCGGGCCGTCCTTTCCAGTGTGGCTAATAATGTGCCACGACACCGCAGGCTGAGAGGGTCTCTCAGCCGTCGGCTGATATACATTTCTCTCTCTCTCTCTCTCTCTCTCTATATATATATATATATATATATATACATACACACACACACTCAGCCACTAACTGAGAGAGTCTCTCAACAGACGGCGACGTGACGCAATGTGGCAGAGTGTAGGCGGTAACAAAGCCAAAAAATCCGGCTAAAAAGACCATCAATAACTTTACTGTACCAATTGACCAAAATACCTTCAATTTTACTTTTAACCTCGCAAAAACTCATCCTACACAAATATTTACCGAGCAAAAAAATTGAAATTTTCAGAGAAATTTTGTTGAAGAAATTATCGAGCAAAAAATTCTTTTATAACGAATGAGATCAAAGTCACAGTATTTAAAAAAAATATTAATTTGGAGTAAAAAACGGTTTTAATCACAGTTTTACTTTAGAGTGCGACTTTAAGTTAAGCCCTTTCTAATTTATTTGTTTAAAGAAAACTGCGATCAAAGTCGCAGTCTTTGAAAATAATAATTTGAAATAAATAAGAGATTTTTAAAATATTTCAAACTTTAAACTGCGACTTTAAGTTTTCTAACTTTGTTTCTTTAAAAAAGACTGTAACTCAAAGTTGAAATCTTTAAAAATAATAATTTTAAAGATATTTCAAGTTATAGACTGCGACTTTGAGGTTTTTTCAATTTATTTGTTTTAAGAATATGACGACCAAAGTCGCAGTCTTTTAAAATTAAGTTGTTTAAAATACTGCGACCTTGATCACAGTCTTGTATATAACTTCTTTTTTTTAAATGCGACTAAACTCGCAGTTTTTGAAAAATAAGCTGTTTAGAATACTGCAATCTTGGTCGCAGTCTTATATAACTTCTTTTTTACTGGTAATAAGAACTATGACTACGGTCGCAGTTAATTATAAATCAGATATTGTTATAACTGAGACAAAATTGGCGGTCAAATTTTACTCAGAAATGTCATTTAAAATGAACTACGATTATGGTTGCGGTATGAACTCAGAAATGATTAGTTCTCATTGCATATATGAACTGCGATCAAGTTTGCAGTGCAAAAACAATATATAAGACTTGCTATCATTAAGCACTACGACCTCATTCGCAGTCCTTAATCGCAATTAACATATTACAGTTTTTTTCGTTTATAAAATGCGACAGAGGTCGCAGTTCTAACAACACTCAGTCCTAACAAAGTAGATTAGTATCGCGACCGTGATAACAGTCCTCGTATATTACATGTTATAAAATACTATATTTTGATAGCAACCTAACCACAGTCATTAATATCCTATCTACCGTAATACAGCGAGCGTCTCAAAAAACACTAGTAAACTTAATCTAGATAAAGGGAAGAAGTGCACTATATGTAAATTAAAAATCTGGAAAGAAATATTCTATAAAAATCTAATTTGTAGTTCACATCATAAATTACTGAAAAAAGATACTCTAGGGGTTCTTCCGCTATAATTTCTTCAATTAAATATTTAATTGCTTTTTATCTCTTCTTTGAATGCTCAATCGTCACCTCTAATACTTATTATTACTATAAACATCATTTCTGAGTATTGGCTTTTTTGCAATGCCTGTAAGTAATACATATTAAAGATGTGACTTTTAAAAAAAATATTTGTGCTCTTCTTCTTTGATTTGATTTCTTAACTTCCTCAAGCAATTTATCCTTGATCATGTGTTTCGAATATTCTTCCTCTAAATAATCTGATTTCAATTTCACTCATTCTCCCACTGATCTTCTTTCTTCAGGGGAGTCTAGTGAATCTGATAACAGTTTGGACTTCTCTCTTTTACACTATCTTCTTCCGTCAAATAATGTTGCTTTTGATCCTACACTTAATGAGAAGGATCAAGTTTTTTTGGGGCATGGTGAGGAGCTTATTCCTATGTCACTTGACAAAGACATGTTTGATAAAAGCATGTCCTCTGATGTTGAAGGCGCGCTTTTTTTCAGCATGTCCTCTAGATGTTCTTCTCGATACGGATCGGAGGAAGTACTTGATACAAACGACCCATTCTGAAAGTTCATCAACGAACTGAAGTACCCTCCAAAAGAAGAGAAAATCGATGAGAGCGAGGAGGTCGACGAGGAGGAAGAAGAGGAAAGCGAGCAGGAAAAGGAAGAACAGGAGAATGAAGATGACAACTTTAATTATGATGGTGATGACGAGGACTAGTATTTTCTATTCTTTGATAATCACTTTTTTATGTCTTCTATTTTAGAGCCTTTCATGCTCATTTTTCAAGGTCTCTTTTTGATCATATAAAATATTATAAATAGAATTTTTTTCTAAAAATATTTTTCATTCACATGTACAAGTATGTATCTTTCATGCCTTTTAATTCGCAGAGTTCGTAAAACTTTAAAAAAAGTGATTTTATAAAGACTGCAACCGTAGTCACATTCCTCATATATACGTTGTATAATTTACGCAATAATTTGATGACAATTATATTCATGTACTACAAACATTGACAACCATATTGTCTTATAACTCTAAGCATTTTAAATGAACTGCGACTATGGTTATATTATGTACTCAAAATGCTTAATCCTCATTGTGTAACAGAACTGCGATCAAGGTCGCAATACACGTACATTCAGATATTATCAAACTAGATTACACTTTGAGCATTATCACAATCCTAACACACCTTTCAATTTTATATTATGACAGTGACTCTAGTCACAGTCATTAAAATCTTGTCTACTCTGTTACTGTGACTTTAGTCGCTGTCCTTCCTAACCAATAATAAAATTCATAGGGATAAAGTAAAGTGATGCAACATAGTAAAATTAAATATCTAGAAAGAAAAAAGTCAATAAAAGTTAATTTGTAATTCATTTAATAAAATTTTGAAAAAAAGTAGCCTTGGAGTTTTTCCACCATAAATGCTTCAATTAAATATTTAATTATTTTTTTATCAAATCTTCGAAAACTCAACAGTCACCTATAATACTTATTGTTAATGTTCTTAGAGTTGATTTCGCTTTCAGACATGTCACCATGCAAATTTATTTTCAACAAAAAAAATAAATTTACTTCGTTTACAAAAAATACAAAAAATATTAGATTAAAGACAGAAATAAGAAAGGACTGTGACTCAGCTCGCATTACTAATAAAAAAAATATGACTTAATAAGAACACAACATTAATGTAATAAAAGACTGCGACTAAGATCGCAATCCTAGTATAATTGAGGATTGCGACTAAGGTCGCAGTTTATAACAATTGAAAATTTATTTTATTGACCATTGTGAGCTTATTCACATTCCTAAAAAAATATAATATCTATGTAAAAAATTTAATAAACAAGTATTCAAATTACTTTAAGACTGCGATTAAGGTCGCATTATCACTACAAAAAAAGGTTAAAGATTGTTGATGAGAATATCAACTAAGGTCGCATTCTTCATTTGAATCTTGTGATGGCGAATGCCGGTCGCAGTCTCAATATAAACATAATAATTTTTTCAGTGAGTACTGCAAACGACAATGACATAAATAATACATAATCTGAAAAAAAATTAACCTCTTCCTCAGCATCTAAAGTTCTCTGTCTTGCTGCATTTATTTTGTTCGTTGATGATATTTCATTTGGAAAGATCTGATTTATATTCAGTTGAGGAGAAAGTGGGCGGGGCCAGCCGCGAGATGGGGTAGCAGATGTGAATTATTATTGGGGCTCGACATAAAAAATGACAGGGTGAGAGAGATCTGATCTAGGGAGATAACTGATCGAGATGGAGAGTTCTGATAGATGAAAACTGCGATCAAGGATGTCTGTGAACTCAAAATCAAGATCTGATCTCGCTTTTCTAAGTTCGAGGTTATCTATAAATTCTAAATGCAGATCTGAATGCGCGTGTGAGACTTTGAGAGAGAGAGAGAGAAAACAATGAGAGAAAATAATGATAGAGAATATAAACCTCATCCCAAGAAAAACTGTCATTTTTTAAAAGCATGATCTTTTAGTAATTTAAATTTTTTTCAAAAGCGGGATCTTTATGAAGATTACCCAATTTGTGACACAGATTTTGTCACATCACCATCGACTGCAGCTGGTGGCTGAGTATATTTTTTTTGATATATATATATATATATATATATATATATATATATATATATATATATATATATATAATGAGATAGACTTGTGTCTTTCCAAAATGATTTGAGTCTGGATCCTTCCCACTCAAATTCAACACTCCGACATTCGAATATAAGATCCACTCCGTTGAAGTTTATCTATATTATTTTAAGTATCTATAAACCAAAAATTAAGTATTTTTAATACTTTTTGCCCATCCAGCAAGCGGCGCAAAATGGACGGCCGAAAGTAGTGAATTGGTTAGATCTATATCTTTAGACATACAAATTCTCGATCGAGCCATTTTATTATGATCTAAACATTTAAAAACTCGTACAAACCAATTTTTGTTAGGTTTTAAATGTTCTACACCGTTAAACTTACTAACTCACTATTTAGGCCGTCAGTGTTTTTCTTACTTGATGCATGAGAAAAAAGTATTCAAAACACTTGATTTTTAGTTTATAAATACTTGAAATAATATATATCAATTTCAACAAAGTGGATCTTATATTTGAATGTCGGATGTTAGTATTTGTGTGGGAAGGATTCAGCCTCAAATCTTTTTGGAAGGACACAAGTCTATCTCTATGTATAATTGACTGATGCTGTGGGAAAAAATGGAGAAGGTTTTCTATGAATTACTGTAAATGGACAAATACAATGTTGGATGATTTTGACAGTTTTTTTATCAACATGTGCAGATTTGGGAAGCCCAGTTGTAGAGCTGCACTTTTTTTTTTACCATATATGCTGGAATAAGGTCTGCATTGCCACAAAATTTTTTCTTTAAAGTTTAGGTAAGCATTTATTGAGAATTGACTAATTGAGTCTTTGTTTATATTATCAAAATCGATCGAAGGGAGGTTATTGCGCAACAGACAGATATGCTTTGATACAATTGTTGCGACGGTGCAACGAAAGGACAGGATCATCGAGCAACGAGAATAAAAAAAGATAAGATATTCTAATGTAGAGAAAGCACACATAATTTAACGTGGTTCCACCAGTCAAATAGATCGTGTGTATGTCTACGGAAGAAGGAGGAGAAACTTTATTAAACTTTGAGGGAGTACAATAAGAAACAATTACACCTCTCTCTAAGAAGAATACAAGCTCTTTTATGGCCGCCTAGAACAACAAACCCTTATGGAAAAGACTTCTCTCATGAATCTCTCTTGTTCTCTCATACATTGAAGGCCACCTCAATGGTTATTTATAGATCATAGGATCATCCTAGTCCTAGACAAATTCCATCAGTATGAACAACACCGCCTCAGAGGAAAATAAAACTCAAATTCAACTAGAATTGAAAACAGAACCTGAAAAGAAAACTGCAAGCATGTCGATTAGTCGACTAGTCCAGATTATAAGTCAACTAATCATGTTATTAGTCGACTATACAGTTGACTATTGAGATGTACCCATTCTCTGTTTGCGCTATTAGTCGACTCTTGAGATATCACTAGTCAACTAACTCTTCATTACTTACTATTCTCAGCCATTAGTCAACTAGACTGTGCACCAACTATGCAAAGCTATCTATTCTTGATCTTTGAAGCTTTGTTTACCTTCACAATGTATTCTAGTCACAATCCTAACAATCTCTCCCTTGACTTGAATATGTCCAAGTCCGAGAATAGCCACCATGTTCCATGTTCTCTCATCAATACATAATTGAACAACTCTTGACTTTATCTCCATCTCACTCCTTCTTCTCTATAACCCCTTATGGGTTCACAACTTGATTAGATCAGACAAATTCAGGCCGACCGGAACTTGATCACCCATCATCTCCTTGATTCACGCAGGATTTATGAGAATTTACTCCAACACATGAGTAATATTATGGAGTTCCTTGTTGTGCGTCGATGCCGCCTAGTCCCAATCAACGTTCGAGGTAAAACTGAATATCCGAGCTTGAAACCATCGTAATCTCCGATTGTTCCACTACCTCTGATCTTGAAGCTGAGGATAACTACAATTCACTAACTGTAACCTCTGAATTTCGCAACATGTAAATATTGCCGACACGTTCAGCTTGAAACTTCACATGTGCATCTTTGAAAACTTTCATAAGATCGCCTTCAGAACTGAAATTGAATCCTTTTCCATGTAGGGATCCAAGAGAGATAAGATTGTACCTTAATTCGGGAACATAACGAAAGCCTTTGTGGTGTAGTGATGCATCCATCTTGAGAATGAAATTGGACTCTTGGTAGAATTTCCCATGAAGACCTCTTCCCCTTGAACTGAAGTGTATGAGGAGAACATTTTTCTATTGAAACTGATATGATGTGAACATCCAGAGTCAATGATCAATCTATCTTTATTACGACCGATCTATCTGTAACAGATAGAACATCACACTTATCTTCATCCTCTTCAGCCAGCATCTTATTATTTATTCTTGCGAGTCCAACAATCAGCTCTAATGTGCTTTTTTTGTGACATCAGTTGCACATCAAATTCTTGTGTTTTGAGTTATCCGTAAAACTTTCATTATTACTCTTCTCCTTTGTAAAGTGAGCTTGCACAGAATTATCGCAATGAGACTCACCCATCAACTGGTTGTCCATTTTATCCTTATTGAGCAGATGCTCATTGACCTCATTGATCTTGATAGTTGATTTGCCTCCATAAATGATAGCTTCCCTAAAGCTCTTGTATGAAGAAGGTAAAAAAACACAGTAAGCTTGACCATCATTTCTATCTTAATCTCTATCTTATCTAAATCATTGATAATAGAGAAAAATTCTGTAATGTGAGACTTTATAGGTGTACCTTTATGTATACGGAGAAGAAAGAGATGCTGTTTCAGAATCAACCGATTTGTGATCTTGAAATCGCTTCCACAAGGAGGATGTTGTTTTCTCCGAAGAAAATTCATCCAACACTTCGTTTGCCAAACAGGGCAGAATAATCATCAAGGCTTTTTTCATCCAACTCTTACCAAGTTTCTTTCCTCATGTTTTCAGACTTTTCTCCTTTCTGAGTAGTGCTTTCTTCAACTCGCTCTGGGTCAGGATGGCATTTATCCTAATATGACACCTACTGAAATTGATAACACCATCGAACTCCTGAACATCAAACTTGATTACAGACATCTTCATGTTGATCTTACTATGATACCAATTGTTGCCCAACAAACTGATATGCTTTGATACCAATTGTTGCGATGATGCAGCAGAAAAGACATGATCATTGAGCAATGAGAAGAAGAAGAGATAAGGTATTCAGAAGTAGAGAAAGCTAACACACAATTTAACATGATTCCACCGATCAAACAGATCGTTTGTACGTCCATGGGAGACGGAAAGAAACTTTATTAAACTTTGAGAGAGTACAATAAGAAATACTTATACCTCTTTCTAAGAAGATTACAAGCTCTTTGATAGCCGCCCAGACCAGTTAACACTTGTGGCTAAAGCTTCTCTCACGAATCTCTCTTGTTCTCTACATTATTCTCTCATACATTAAAGGTTATCCCAAGAGATTATTTATAAACTATAAGATCATCCTAGTCCTACACAAACTCCATCAATACGAACAACACTACTTTAGGGGAAAAGAAAACTCGAATCCAAGTAGAACTGAAAACAGAACCTGAAAAGAAAACTGCCGGCATGTTGATTAGTCTACTAGTTCAAATTATTAGTCAACTAATCCTGTCATTAATTGACTATACAATTGACTACTGAGATGTACTCATTCTCTGTTTGCGCTATTAGTCGACTCCTGAGATGCTATTAGTCGACTAACTCTTCATTAGTTGACTATCATTGGTCATTAGTTAACTAAACTGTGCACCAACTATGCAAAGTTATCCGTTCTTGATCTCTGAAGCTTCGTCTACTTTCACGATGTATTTCAGTCACAATCCTAATAAAGATTTTCTCTCGTGATTTTGTCTATCCGTCTGTCTTCAACGGAGAAAGAGAGACTCTTCCTCCCTCCTCCTCTCTCCCCTCCCTTCAAACCTCGTCGTCCCCCCTTCCGCCCTTCCTCCCCCCACCTCTGTCTCCCTCCTCCTCCCTCTTCTTCCCCCCACACCTCCGTCTCTGCCTCTCTCCCGGTCGGTCTCTCCTGCCAGTATAGCGGTAATATACTCATTATATGCATGCATGTGTATTGTTATTTTATGACTCATAGTCTTCTTGAAGAAAAGATAATTAGATCTAAGAATATGCAAAGGTCATTATATATTGGAAAAACTGCCTGCATACCCCCTAAGGGAGTTTTAAATTTTTGTTAAATTTTTGTATTTAAAAATTGTGAGATAAGCTATGTAGTACAGATACTTCATTGAAAGAGATACACTGGTGTAGGATACTTTTTCCGTACTTGGATACTATACTTGATCGATAGGTGTTGTATACTCCTATTAACTTATACTAAAATTTGAAACATATTCTAGACGTGTTGGAGATATATCTTAGACCTAACCAAGACCACAATGTTAAAAAAAAAAAAAAATTGAATAAAGAGTTTCCAGCTCTATTATTTGTATATGTATTGCATTTATATAATTTATCTAATTCTCAATAAAGATTGTTCATACGATTATTGATTTATATGACTTAATAATATTTCATAACATCTAAGATATGTGCCCTATTATCCATTGTAGTCTTTTAGATTCATTCCACAGATAATAAATATTAATGCACCCACACAAATATAGTTTAATTTTTATTGTATGTGTGTGTATCTAAACTAAGGGTGCCATCGGATCGGATATGGATCGGATATTACCTCTACCATATCCATATCCGCACCCAACCTTCGAATACGGATACGGATACGGATATTGACGGATGTGAAAAAATGATATCCGTATCCGTCAAAATCGGATATCAGATATAAATCAGATATTAGCGGATCGGATGCGGATACTAATCAGATATGTTAAAAATAGATATGGTTAAAGATAAATTAAACAGAAATACTTATATTACTTTTTATCTCATCTACTACAATATTAAATGTGATACATACTATGATATTATTGTGCACATATCAATACATTCATCGTATTCATTGTCATTTGACTTCTATAACAATAGATTATACGTCCTCCGGTGCTAAATGCCGATTCGGATGACATGGTTGATGTCGAAATACTCAAAATATCATGTGGTGTTCTTGCAAGAATCGAATACTTTTCACTATTACTTTTTCACCAACTCAAAATATCAAAATTTAATATCTTATTCCATTGAAGAATAGCCTTCTCCATACCGATATCATTATGAAGCACGCAACATTCGGATATCGGATCGGATACGAATAAGATATTACTTTTACCATATCCGTATCCGCACCTACCTTTCGGATACAGATACGGATACGAATATTGACGGATGTGAAAAAATGATATCCGTATCAGGATTGGAGACGGATTCGGATGCGGATATCCGCGGATAATCCGTATCCGGTGGCACCCCTAATCTAAACACACACACACACATACACACATGTACGAAATCATATTTTTAGTATTTGTGTGTTGATAGTACATGTGTGTATTTATATATGAACACAAAAAAACACAAATATATACAAATAATACTTGATGTACCCATCTCTTACTTTGTCAATATTAGTTATATCTCCGTATCCATATCATGCTCATATCCTGTATTTATGTCCATGCTTCATTGGGGATAATAAGACTCAAGTCATTGTTGTTCTTTTTGTTAACTTTCTTTTATTTATTTCTTTATTTCTTATTTTTTCCCCCATTTGCACTTCACTAGGCACTGTATCCGGGGTAGAAAGTTTGTATCTCCTCATTTTTCAACTTTCCATTTTACCACTGCATCAACCTCTTATTAGTTTTTTTTTTTTTTTTTTTTTTTATATTTTTTTTTGCAAATCCATCTCAAACTTTCATTTTATGGTAGCAACAGGGATTATTCCACCTCTAACTCCAACTAAATCGTTCATAAAGAGAACTGAAATATGTCCATTGGTCACACTACGAGCATACTGACATCATCTGCTACAAGAGGATGGTAACCTTCTAAGTATTTCTTATGTTAAATGGCCTTTTTTAACTATTGTTTTATTTGTGATGTTCTGTTCCTAATATTGATTTATACGTGCCACTATGAACCGTATTATATAAATGAAGATACTTTGTATCTCCTTTTGCGTGTGGAAAATAAAGACTTCGAACAGACAGCCTGTTCTGATAATGAAATTTCCTGCAATGCTTTTCTGAGTCAACATTACCAAACAAACTCTCAAAAGATCCTGACTTCTGACTGTGAGATGTTTTTTATCTCGGAGGAAAACGTAAATACCTACTTCTTACTTCTTGGACAGAGACAGAAACTAACTAAATTAGAAGAATTTATCACTTGATTCTAGTAAAATTTTTATTAAATCCATCCGAAGAGAGGCTATCTTCCATGACTCCTTTACAAATTTTATGTGTCCTTCTCTCCTCTCTCTCACTCTCACTCTCCGCCCCTCCCCCCTCCCCCTCTGGCTCTCCGGCTCCCCCCCCCCTCCCCGGCGCCCCGTCCTCTCCTCTCCCTCTCTCTCTCATCGTCGTCCCTGTCGGTCAGTTTCTCACTTCCCGATGGCGGTATACTACTATACATCAAATCTTCACGAATGACAAATTAACACGCACAAACTCACAACGTTCACATAAAACATTTTTTGCTGGAATTACTCAACTCATGGAATAACTGGCAGATTCTGAACTCTTCTGATTGACTGTTTCTGCCACAGTTCCTTGCTCAATATCACCACATCTGGGACTGCAAGAAGACCCAACAAAACTGCCATTCAAATTGCCCCTACTCAGAATCCTTCTCAGAGACCTCAATCTTTCTAAAGCCGGCGACTTGATGCCCTCTGCAGGCATTCTACTCGTTGGCAAAGGCGCACTTGATGTTGAAGAAAACCCCTCCACTGCCCGACTCGGAATCTCAATCACTAACATTCCCTTCTGCCTCTTCGCCGAAAACGAACATCCTGAGCTCGAACTCCCTTCATCCAAGCTTGTGGTGGTATTCTGCGATTCCGCTGAACGCCCAGTTTCTGAAACCACTTCAAGATGCTGAGTTGGTATCTCCACAGCCTCTACAGTGTTTCGACACAGAGGACATGTAGAGTTGGACTGGAACCACATGTCGATGCACTCTATGTGGAATCCATGCCTGCATTTGGGCAGCAGTCGCACCTCTTCGCCATCCCTTAGCTCTGAGAGACAGACAGCACATTCAAGGCCACCCTCCTCAAAATCTTCGGACCGAAACAAAGTAAAATGGAGGGAATTGAGGATGGCCGGATCAAGTGGCTGTTTCAGGCAGTTGGGCTGGTTCGGGGTGAAGACTTGATGGCGAGACTGGGACCTAGACAAGCCGGTGGTCCCCGAATAGCCCTTTGTGCGCAGGTACCAGATGAATGCAACAGCGAAGAGCATGAACAGAATGACGACCATCGCTATTGTTATCTCCCCTGTGACAGTTGAAGAGAGACCGGCATTAGGGTTGTAATCGCTGGAATCAGACATTGCGTGAAAGTAAGAATACGGCGTGTCGGGTAACAATTGATGGATCATAACAGGATGACGATGGTGTGCTTATAAAGGGAATGAAGTGAGAGGGACGAAGGAGGAGTTTATGTTGGATTTGAACACAAGAGGGGAGATACGAATTTGGGGGGGGAGGGAGCAGCCCAAATTTGACATTGGAACTTAGTCATCAAGGCTCGATTTCTCCGTTGTTGATCATCCATGTGCGGAGTTCATTCCTCTTGTTTTGATTAAAGAATAAAGGGACTAAGAGCAAGAAGTTTTTTTTTAGTATTTATTGGTTAGATTCTGAAATTGACTGCATGAATTTTAAAAGAATTTGAGTTGTATTAAATTATAGCTTGTAATTAGCGTGAATAAAATGAAAGGTGCATGAATGTGGTCACTTGCATACATTCCAGTTCCAGTCTAAGCTGCCAATTTTGAAGTCGAGTCTGTGTACTTTCAGTGTTTTCAGCTGGAAATGTTATTTTTTTGGGCAAGCGCAAAAGCAGCTGGTGGCTTTGGGGAAAAGGGAGTAGGCACAAAAAGTTCACATTGGATGCAGATATGATTACTTGTTAGAAATTTTGGATATAAAAAATAATGCATGGGTGATTTTGCTCTATTTTAATGATTCTCATAAGAGTATGATATTTTTCTGTGTTTAAATGTTATGTATGACATTTCAAGTCAAGGAAACTCGTGTGCTAGATTATTCTTCAATGATCGTCTGATCAATATCAAAGTCTCGCTTAACTTGTATGGCAATCACAATCTTGATAGCCTGCAAAAATTCAACATTTGGTTGAATTAGTGTTTGGTTCTAGTATTGTTTCTTGCATTCACAGTTCATTGGTTTTCTCAAGAATTTCAAAGCAAAGCCTCAAAATTTAAAAGAAATTCAAAATTGCTACCCGCATAGACAAAATTTTCAGTCACTATTAGGGCTGCTACAAATCCCTGGTATCTGGACCCGACCCGGATCCATACTATACTCGCTCGCTCACGAGCGGGTATTTACTGGATATAAAAGTTAGATCCGTTCGTAAAAACGAGTAGGGTCTGCGTATCAGACCCGACTTGTTTAGTGATTGCGTAGGAATAGGTGTGCCTATATTACCCGACCTGGATCACCCATTAAAACACCCATTTCTTAAATAAATGAAATATATGAATATTAAAAATAATAATTAGGCTTTCTTTGTGTCCGACTGATTACTAAAATGAATTGACTTATTAAAAATATGAGTTTATCTAACTACTAACATCAATTATAAAGACATGTAACCCATAAACACATCATTCTTAGGGATAAAAATCGAAGCCCAGCTCACTTTTTTTCTCTCTCAATGATTTAGTAATTGCAACATTCATCCTCATCCTTCTACATCAGATCTTGAAGTTGAACTGGACGGGTATTACTCGCTCTTTACGAGGCACAAAAGAAGGATATTCAATTTTTTTCCTGAAGTTTCAATTTTATTCTTGAATTTAATGTGTTATTGCTTGTTGTTGTTCTTTTTTGTTATCTTCCGATTTAACAATAGTCGATACGGGCCCCAGACCCGACTCGAATCCGCCTGTAACGAGTAAGGTATGGGTCTTTATAGTAACTACCCTACTAGTTAACCTGGTGGGTGCATTAGATACGTACTCGCCCGGGACCCGGACCAGTTTATCCGGGTCTGGTATGGGTCCAAAAGTTGTACCCGTAAGAGGTTCAGGTTCATGCCCAGGTCCGAGTATAGTGATACTTGGACATGACCTAATGTAAGAGACCAAGATAGGATCAGGACAAACATAGTCAAAGTCAACAAGCTGTCAACAGCCAAAATACGCCTGTCGACGGGCTGTAGTCGACAGCTGAAATATGCCTATCGACAGAGATTTTCCGAGAGTCAGGATCATGACAGTCTGTCAAAAGGGCCACTCACCTGTCGACAGGCCCGTGGCTGTCGACAGTATTCTTGCACCTGTCGACAGTTCTGTTGTGTATCAATATATCCAAGTCTGAGTAGGAATTAGTTTTTTAGTTTAAGTTAAAGTCTGATTTGTTTACTTTTTCTTTTATTTAATTTGGTTTTCTAGTTATACTAGTATTCTCTTTATTTTGTCTATATAAGGCCATTGTATATTTGTAACTGAAATTCAACTTTTGATTATTAATTAAATTGAGCTTTTCTCTTGCTCATGGATTCGAGTAGTTCTCTTTTACTCATGGATTCGAGTTTTTTACACGTGGATTCGAGTTTTTTGCTCATGGATTCGAGTGTTTTCCTACCTAAGGGCATCATTTAGGGTTCGTTGGCACTAAAACGAGATCTAAGCAGTGGTGTTCGCTTCCTTTTCTGTATCAAGTAGTATCAGAGATTCAATAACTTTTTGACGATGGTAGAAGATGACGACGAATCACAAAGCCTTTTCACAAGAGTGTGCATTGTTGAAGGGAGGCTCAACGCTCTTGAATCATCAATGAAAAATATGGTCCAAGAAATCAAGAGATTGACCCTCAAGATTGACTATCGAGATTAACCAACGATACGTACCAAAGCGGACGAGATTGTTCGTCAGGTAATCTTCATCCACAACCTCCACCACATCAATCTCTACAACATCAACCTCCATCACACCGACTACCGTGAAATCAACCTCCACCAAGGCATCCTCTACGAAATTTTTAATACGAGGATCTTTCCAATGTGGTAGAATTAGACAAAACTTTCTATCAAGAAGATGACTATGGAGATGGAAGGATGGTGTGACGGTCCTAGGTAATTACAATAATCCACTACTTATCCACTTTCAGGGGGTGGTAGCATTAATTAACTTATTCAAATTTCGGCAGAATCTCCCTTATAGCTTGTCATTTGTCCAAATTCAACATATCAAATTTCATTATACACATCATCAATGGCCTCCACGGCTCAACATCAATCCTCAGATCAAGTTAAATTAAACAATCATCTACGCGGTTGATTGTAACATTTCGGCTTTACATCGCCTACTTAATTTAGAAGAAGAACGAAAATCATACCTCCAGGATGCCAAAACATCAAAACCTATCCTTAAAGAAATTACAGGAGCTACTCTTAAGCACTTACAATGTTCGTCACAAATATCGTAAGCCACAAGGAAACATACACAAACAGAATAGACAGTTTACATAAGATCCTTAAGTTCAACATTCTTACACAACTTAACATAACATAGTTTTTTTTAAACAACAAAAGTCATCAAAAGAGGTGATGCCATGAATTAAGCTTCTGTATTACAAAAGATTAGTACTAAACCAATCTTTTATTCTTATTCTAATCTGAAAACATAATTAATTTAATAGAGTAAGCTACACAGCTCGGTGAATGGAGTATCACATAAATTTCAATTTTGACAAATTATGAAGCATGTGAAATGTGCAAGGTTATATGCTAAACATGAATAGGCATGGTTCACATGATTCGAGAACTACTTGATATTATTTGCTCTGAATTTATAATGTGATCATAGTATGAATATCAAACATCAATACTTATATAATGTAATACCCTGATTCCAGTATACGTATCTTTTTCAGTTTTCGATGTGTCATTTTATGTACGTTTTTTCTTCCGTTTGACCCAAAATTTTTACACGAAATTCTACATTGGTACTAAATTTTACCCTAGAAATTTCACAATTTTCTTTTTAAATAATTATTTAATTAAACTATTTTCTTTCTCCTTCAATTTTCCTTTCTTTCTTTTCCAAATTCATTTCTTTTCCAATTTTCTTCATTTTAATTTTTTATATTATTTTTCCATGGGATATTCACACATAGCCCCCCAACAAATCAATATTTGTATTTTCATTTCTTTTCCTTTTTCTTTTTCCTTTTCTTTTTCTTTTCTTTCTCCATTTTTCTAGAAGCTTCCAAGGAAGCCAAGGATTTGGATTCTTAAAGAATCCTCTCCCCCTCTTCATTATCCTCTCCCCTCACCTGCCTAAGGCCATGGCCAGCCTCCTCCTCTCTCCCTCCATCTTTCTCTCTCTAGAAATATCCTAAAAACTACTCCAAAAATCCTCTAAAAATCATAATACTCCACCAGCACCTCCTACAACCATTCCACCACCACCATAACATCACACCACCATCCCTAACTCCTCTAAAATTTCCCCAATTTTCTCTCTCTAAAAAGCCCTAAAACCCTACTTTTCTCTCCTCTCTCTAGATTTCTTTCTCCTCCCTCATCCTCCTTCATGATGGCCACCTCTCTAGCCTCTTACACAGAGGCCTCCAATATTTACCCCAAAATTTTTCTCTCCAAAAACCCTAAATATTCACTTTCTCTCTTTCTTTCATTTTTCTCTCTCTAGATTTCTCACACTCTCTCTCCTTTTGTTCAGGCCGCCAGCCACCTAGGCCTTCCCCATCTTCTCATTTACCTCTTCCATAAATCTCACATCTAAAACTCACTCTCTCCTCCAAAATCAAAACCCTAATTTTTCCTTTCTTAATTTCTCTCTTCTTTGTATTCTCTATCTCTAAAGTGAAATCACCTAGAGGGGGGGTGAATAGGTGATGGCTATATGAAATATGGCAACAATGCGGAATTAAAAATTCTACTTGACAAATTGCTCAAATTAAAAGACTAGCAATAAACACAATAAGTAGTGCAAGAAATAAAAGAGTTGAGTTTAGAGAAAATTCGAGCAAATGCAAACACAAGTATATGTTTCCGAGGTTCGAGCCACGCTCTACGTCCCCGCCTTCACACTTGAAGGATTTCCACTATTGTTGATCCCACCGGATCGCCAATATAAGGACACACTTGTCCTATCTCTTGTGATGCCGCAACACCACCCGGAGCACACTAGCTCGCCTTGAGGCCGATGCCTCTACAACTTCGCTCAAGAAGAAAATGATCACACTTGATCACAAAATAGCTCACTTGCACAATCATATAACCAATATGTAGATGTAGAAATTTGGGATTGTGTAGTGCAAAATCTAGAGAGAAGTAGAGGAATAGGCTTCAAATGGGTATATGGAAATTTTGGTTTTGAAAATCTTTTCTAAAATGAAGACTTGAAATTCTTATGAAAATCTCTTGTAAAATTGTTTTGGAATTATTGTCTTATCATGTTGAAGTGACCCACTATTTATAGGGGTTGAAAAACTGGGTAAAACAGTAAGAGAGATTCGTTGGGGTGAGATCCCAACAAAATCTGTCAGAAAAATATAGCTGTTGGAATCTGTCAGAATTTCTGACAGCTGCCAGTCGACCGGGCCGGTCGACCGCCAACGGTCATATTTTTGACCGTTGGGGGACTACGGTCGACCACCCCGGTCGACCCGAACAAACAGAGAGCACTGTAAGTGCCCCGGTCGATCGGAGCGGTCGGCCGACGTACACACATGCACAGCGTGTACGTCGGTCGACCCGGGCGGTCGACCGGCTCCTGTCAGTTCTGAAAAATCAGAACTGCAGAAAGCCAGAACTTGGGTCTTTTGGTTTGGTCTTGTGGTTTGGGGTTTTGGACCTTATAAAAAATAGGAGTATGACCATATGTCACTACCCTAACATGTTAAAACATTTTGATAAAGTTTCTCTTGATAAAAACTTATTTTTCTAAAAGTTGGTTTTTCCAAAAACTTAAAGTTTCTAAAAACAAATTTCCAAACATGTTACCTATAAAACTAAGTTGGAATTAGAAATTGTTTTTGAAGCCATAAATCAAACTAAAGTGTGTGTGTGAGTGACAATCCCATAATTCTACTTCTAACATCTAGGTTTTGACAAAGATTCTAAAAGAAAAGCAAAATTACAAATCTTGGACTTTTTCATTGTCTTGATCTTGACTTGGTCTTTTCTTCATGTCTTGATCCCGAAGCTTCCTAATGTGCTTAGCTTGGGAATGCACATCTTTAAGCGGCATCCAAACTTGTGAGTCTTGATATCGGAGCCGTCAAATCAACCTGTTTAACCTGAAATACTTTTAAATAAAATTGTTAAATACATAACTAAATATGGTTTATTATCATCAAAATATCCAACAAGATATAGGGCTAAATGGCCTTTGGGCCAACAATCTCCCCCTTTTTGATGATGACAAAACATATATAGTTATTACAAATATTTTGGGTAGAGACTTCAAATGAAGCTCCCCCTCAACACATGCATATACAAAAATATGCTCAAGCATAGACAAATCTCAAAAAAATGGTGGGTGGTAATCCACAACATAATCCACAACACATCCACAACATATATATCCATGCTAGATAAAAATACTCATGTCATAAAATAGAAATGAAATACATGTCCACAAAGCATAACCAACATAAACAAGTACATGTCCACACAAACATAAATACAAGATAGAGATGTCCAACAACAGAAAATACTACAAAAATATAAGTGCATAAAATATGGAGTCTCTCTCAACAAATAACTCTCCCCCTTTTTGACATCATCAAAAGGGGCAGGTCACTCAGCACCACCAGCAGCATCGTCCTTTGAAGAACCTTCCTCAGCGTCGTCTTCCTCAGACGAACTCTCCTCAGCATCACCTTCTGCCATGGACTCATCACCATCATCATCATCAGAAGAAGAAGGAAGACCTGCCTCCTCTGGATCGATACCAGCAACGTCGGGCTGTGGAGGTAGAGCCGCAGTAGGGTCTCTGATAGGAAATGGAGGACCGGAGGATGGAAGAGGACGAGAAATGGTCGTGGGATCTGAACCAAGCATATCAAATTTTGCAAATAGTGTCTCAAATTGCGAATCCACGAATCTCATGGCATTCGCAAAATAAGTCATGTCATTGCGAAATCCCTGAAAGCGCGAGTCCATCTCCGCGCGAAGGGCTGCATCACGCTGCTCCAAATCCGTACGAAAGGCTGCATCTCGCTGCTCGATCCAAGACTGATGCTCCTGGATCTGAGAGCGAATCTCAGAAGATATGAAGGACTAGAACTCAGGTGATAAAGATGGCACAGATGCAGATGAAATCCCTGGGACGGAAGAGGATCCAGGGGCCGAAGATGACCCTGGGATATCAGTAGGAGGTGCAGGAGGGTGCTCTTGTGCGTGACGACGCATTTGAGCCTGCATCCTCTTCAAAAGAACGCTGTCTAAATTTATAGCGGGCTGACAGGGAGTCTCAGAGGACAAATCAAAACCTAATCTCTGAAGCAAGTGAGTAATAAGCATCCTATAAGGCAAGTGCCTACCGGACATGCGGATATGGTCAGAGGCCATGTGAGTAGCAATGAGGTGAGGAAAATCAATCTTGATGCCTTTCAGAAGGCAATAGATTATGAGAGGAACTGAACCCCTAGCATTACTATACTCACCGGACTTAGGTAAAATGTTGTAGAAAATGAATTTTGCAAGGACTTGGGAGCTGAGGGTAAATTTGTTGACCTCCTCATTCCTTACTAAACCGGGGTTGTCATCCCCGTGAATCAAAGTGGAAGCGGTGAGCGCAGACTCACCGTCCGGATACTCAAAGTTGTGTAGATCAAAAGTATAAACATCCACTCCTCCAGAGGAGAGATGTAGCAAGTCAGCAAATCGTGCTATAGGGATGTCTATATCTCTCCCTAAAACACGTGATCTAACACGATCTCCCTCAAAGGCATAGTTGGCATAGAAATAGTGAACTAAGGATGTGTAGACAGGTTCCCTAATAGTCATAAAATGATCCAAAGAGTTTCTTTTGAGGATACGGGGGATGCCTAGGTGTTCAAAATCCTTTAAAATGACGCATCTTCCCGAAATTACAGACTTTTTGGAAAGTTGTATGAAACGATTTTCTGCAAGATCGTTCACAAAAGGTCTTTTAGGTTTAGGAGTGGTGGAAGATGAGGGAACTATGCTTTTTCCCTTCTCAGACCTAGATCTCTTTGACATTTTTGGTGAAAAGAGTGATTTTTAGTTGATTTTTAGGGTAGATGGATATGGCTTGATCTAAACAAAAATAAACCTAGAGATCTTTGACAGAGAATTAGATTCTTAAGGCTAGAAAGGAAGATTTGAACAAAAGAAAGATTGTTACCTGAAAATGAGAAACCCTAACCCTAGATCTTGAAATCCCTGAAATTTTGATGGTGAGGAAGCCCTGAGACTGAAGATCTATCCCACAGAGAGTGAATCCAACTTGGGTTTTGAAGGAATTTGAAAGATTTTGAGTGTAGGAAATTTTTGGAGAAAAGGGGAAGAAAGGCTCGCCGGTTGGGTTTTGAGAGAAGTGAGAGAGATTGTGAAATAAATAGCAGATTTGGGGCTGAAATCGACGCACGGTCGACGGGGCCGGTCGACTGGAAAAACCCGAGAGCACTGTAATCCAGAGCGGTCGACCGTCCGGGTCGACCGGCAACAGAGAGCAAAAATTTATTCTCTTTCAGGTAATGGCGGTCGACCGGGGTTAGGGCCGGTCGGCCGGCTTTGCCCAAAAAAACTGTGGACAGACTGAGCTCCCAAAAAAAATTTAAATAAAACTATTTATCAATGAAATAGGATATATATAACATACAAAAATTACAACAATGTTTTTAAATCTTCATTAGTTATCATGTCAACCAAAATATTCACACAAGATTTTTTTTTTAATTTTCATACAAAAACAAAGTTTTAGAGATGTTGAAGCCGAATACCCGGTGACGGGTTCTGAACTTCATCCTCTTGATTCCTCTTGAATGAGTTGAGGTGCGCAATTGCCATCTCTAAGGTATTTGCTTGAATATGAAATTTTTTTGCAAAATTTTATTTCTAGTTTTGAAAATACAATGTGTATATATAAATAAGCTAGTCTAGGCATGGCATGTAGACATACAATGGACATGGTATAAAAGACAAGATATTAAAACATGGCATATACATAATCATGATAGGGATGTAAGTTTACACTAGCATATATCAATGTATCATAAAGATAAACTAACAATCCTATACATGTGTATATAAATAACCAAACAAAAACTTTTAAATGGAGAAGTTACCAAGCATGGGCAATCTCCAAAATAGGTGCCTCCATGATAGCGATGCAAATGCGATGTGTTCTTTGAGCTTAGTTGCATCCACCACCTGGGCACCGTCTCCCCCTAAGTCTTGGAGGATGAAGATCCACCTGTATCATTTAAATTTGGAGGGTCTTTTGGTACCCATATCTTTTTGGGTCCTTTTGGATTAGTACCGGGACAAACCCAAACATATTTATTGTTCACATTATGTTTAGCAAAACAAAACTTTTCTAAATGGCCTTTGCGGCCACAATGCGTGCAAATGTAAATTCTACCACTACCATACATGTATGCATGTTTATGTGTGTGTGCATGTTTTCGTGCATGTGCATGGTGAGTGTGTTTCCCTTGGGTTACTCCCTTAGGAAATCTAGATGCAAATTTAGTTAGATCAAAAGCACACTTTTTAAGAGTTGAATCTAAAACATCAACTCGTTTTTGAATTTCCAAAAATTCATTTTTGTTACATGATGCAATGGGGGTTTTCCCTTTACAAGCTAACTTATGATTTTCAAAATCAATTTTTACTTTCTTAAAAGCACAAGATAAATCATTTTTCTCTTTTTCAATAATATTAATTTTATCTTTTAAAGACTCATTTCCCTTTTTAACTTTTTATTATGAGATTGAGAAATCTCATACCTATGTTGTAATTCTTCGAAAAATTGAGCTAACTCATCCATAGTTAACTCATCCTCATCTAAAGAGTTGTCGATAGTTACCTTCGAAGCATCGTCTCCATGTGCCATGAAGCACATGTGTGCGGCGTCGTTCTCCTCTTCGGATTCCGACTCCGTGTCATCCCATGTTGCTACCATAGCCTTTTTCTTCTTTGGGGCATTCTTGGAGGTGGTTGCTTGAAGTGCGGGGCAATCGGCGATAAGATGTCCAATCTTCTTGCAATGGAAGTAAGGACCGGGTTCTTCTCTTTTCTTTTCATACCTTCCTTGAGGTCTCCCTCTTCGGAAGTTGCTTTGCCTCCCCTTCTTGTAGAACATCTTGCCCACCTTCCGGGTGAGCATGGCGAAGTCCTCATCGCAATCCTCCGATGAGTCATCCTCTTCAAGAATGGTTGGAGTGGCTTTGAAGGCGATCGCTTTCTTCTTGGGCGCCTCCCTGTCTTTTCTAACCTTCATTTCCATCTCATGTGTTTTGAGATTTCCAATGAATCCGGAGAAGTCCATCTCCTCCCGATCGTTGAGCTCCTTGAGGGTAGTAGCCTTCACTTCCCAAGATTTGGGAAGAGCCCGAATGACCTTCCGAATCTTTTGGTCATTATCGATTGCGTCACCTAGAGAAGATAAGGCATTAGTAATCTTGGTGAATCGCGTGAGCATGTCATCAATGCTCTCATTATCAAACATATAGAAATTCTCATATTGAGAATGCAACAAGTCAATCTTAGATCTTTTGACTTGTGACGTTCTTTCATGAGTCACAATTAAAATATTCCAAACTTCAAATGCGGATTTGCAATTTATGATGCGTGATAAGTCATCCTCATTTAAGGCTTGGGTCAAGGCATATTGTGCTCTAGCATTAGCTTCATAATCCTTGGAGGTGTCCTCGGACCATGAGCTCTCATCAGTGAGGGGTTCTATAAATTCTTTTGTAATGGACCTAGCAACCCTAACTCCTAGGGACTTAAGGAAGAGGTTCATCTTGACCTTCCATATGGGAAAGTTCAAGCCATCAAACTTTGGTGGGGACTTGATGCTAGAAAAGTCAAGTGATGCCATGGGAAATGAGTAAAGTGCACAATATATGAAAAATGCAACAAATAATATAGCCAATGACAAGGATCTCCCTAAGGTGGTTAAACCAAATTGTAGGGTTAGGCTCTGATACCAATTGAAATCACCTAGAGGGGGGTGAATAGGTGATGGCTATATGAAATATGGCAACAATGCGGAATTAAAAATTCTACTTGACAAATTGCTCAAATTAAAAGACTAGCAATAAACACAATAAGTAGTGCAAGAAATAAAGAGTTGAGTTTAGAGAAAATTCGAGCAAACGCAAACACAAGTATATGTTTCCGAGGTTCGAGCCACGCTCTACGTCCCCGCCTTCACACTTGAAGGATTTCCACTATTGTTGATCCCACCGGATCGCCAATATAAGGACACACTTGTCCTATCTCTTGTGATGCCGCAACACCACCCAGAGCACACTAGCTCGCCTTGAGGCCGATGCCTCTACAACTTCGCTCAAGAAGAAAATGATCACACTTGATCACAAAATAGCTCACTTGCACAATCCTATAACCAATATGTAGATGTAGAAATTTGGGATTGTGTAGTGCAAAATCTAGAGAGAAGTAGAGGAATAGGCTTCAAATGGGTGTATGGAAATTTTGGCTTTGAAAATCTTTTCTAAAATGAAGACTTGAAATTCTTATGAAAATCTCTTGTAAAATTGTTTTGAAATTGTTGTCTTATCATGTTGAAGTGACCCACTATTTATAGGGGTTGAAAAACTGGGTAAAACAGTAAGAGAGATTCGTTGGGGTGAGATCCCAACAAAATCTGTCAGAAAAATATAGCTGTTGGAATCTGTCAGAATTTCTGACAGCTGCCGGTCGACCGGGCCGGTCGACCGCCAACGGTCATATTTTTGACCGTTGGGGGACTACGGTCGACCGCCCCGGTCGACCCGAACAAACAGAGAGCACTGTAAGTGCCCCGGTTGACCAGAGCGGTCGGCCGACGTACACACATGCACAGCGTGTACGTCGGTCGACCCGGGCGGTCGACCGGCTCCTGTCAGTTCTGAAAAATCAGAACTGCAGAAAGCCAGAACTTGGGTCTTTTGGTTTGGTCTTGTGGTTTGGGGTTTTGGACCTTGTAAAAAATAGGAGTATGACCATATGTCACTACCCTAACATGTTAAAACATTTTGATAAAGTTTCTCTTGATAAAAACTTGTTTTTCTAAAAGTTGGTTTTTCCAAAAACTTAAAGTTTCTAAAAACAAATTCCAAACATGTTACCTATAAAACTAAGTTGGAATTAGAAATTGTTTTTGAAGCCATAAATCAAACTAAAGTGTGTGTGTGAGTGACAATCCCATAATTCTACTTCTAACATCTAGGTTTTGACAAAGATTCTAAAAGAAAAGCAAAATTACAAATCTTGGACATTTTCATTGTCTTGATCTTGACTTGGTCTTTTCTTCATGTCTTGATCCCGAAGCTTCCTAATGTGCTTAGCTTGGGAATGCACATCTTTAAGCGGCGTCCAAACTTGTGAGTCTTGATATCGGAGCCGTCAAATCAACCTGTTTAACCTGAAATACTTTTAAACAAAATTGTTAAATACATAACTAAATATGGTTTGTTAACATCAAAATATCCAACAAGATATAGGGCTAAATGGCCTTTGGGCCAACATAAAGCACTTCTCCATAACTTCCTCCTTCCTCCTACAGTCCATGGCCAGCCCCTTGGCTGCCCAGATGCACACACATGCACACTTGCACACGCGTGCACGTGGTATCAAGTATTTTTCCGATATAAGCGAGTACTCTACCCTTATTGTATATGTGCACATACACATATGTACACATATATTTGTACACGTTCATGCATATTTCATGTTCTGGGCATTTTTAGAATTTTCCTATAATTTTAGGGATTAACCGTGCATTTTTAGGTTTTTATATAATTTAGATTTTTTGTATATTATTAGGGTTTTTCTGTATTTTAGAATTTAACTATATATTTTTAGAATTTCTGTGTATTTAGAAATTATATGTGTATTTTTAGAAATTTTCTGAGTCGTTAAGTATTTTCTGTGTATTTTTAGGAATTTTCTGTATTTTTCTAGATTACTTGTATTTTTAGAAATTATTGTTTTTTTTTGTATATTTTGGTACTAACATCTTTTGCCGGTACCGACTTGGCCTTCTGACCCTATTAGACCTTCTGGTCTCTCTTATGCCCACTTCTCGAAATGGAGTGCGCTTAGAAAATATGGTCTTTCTTTTGGCACCCAGTGTCGTTGATTGTTATTTATATATCTGCTTGTGTGTGTACTAACATCATTTTATGCAGGTATCCAGTTGACCTTCTGGCCCTGTTAGACCTATGGTCTCTTTTATGCCCACTTCCCGAAAAGGAGTGCGCTTAGACCTTATGGTCTTTCTTTTGGTGCCAAACGCCGTTGATTGTTATTTACATGTTTGTTTGTAATTATTTTATGCAGATATCCAGTTGGCCTTCTAGACCTATTAGACCTATGGTCTCTCATATGCCCACTTCCCGAAAGGGAGTGCGCTTAGACTGTTCGCGGTCTCTTGGCTTCACCTGGTTGGCACACTTAGCACTCAGCGCTTTATCACTAGACTCGCTTAAGCGAAACTCTGCCGAATTTCTGACTCGCAGTCTAAGCCGAGTCATTCTTATAATCCGCCGAGCGCTATGTGACTAAACATTGTTCGCTGCTTGTGCCTCTAGCACTGCTTGCACCGCTTGTTTGTGCGCTTAGCCGTAACACTGTTTTATCATATATTTATAGTCGTGAAGAGTTTGAAATACCTGATATGATATATTCCTAAAATACATTAGATACTTGAACCTGTCTGACATTTGATATTCCCGATACACTATTATAACTGATTATTGATACTGATACTAAATACTAATACACTACTGACTTGACTGAACAATATTATTTACATCTGACTGTATATCAGACTTGATATTAACACCTGATATGGTACCATGATTTTTGACTCAAGACAAATACTCCTGATTCACTCCTGATTCGGTACCGTGAATCCTAAACAGATTAAAATACAAGATTTACAGATATTGCTTTTACGGGGATATTACTGAACTCCTGATTACTGAATACTGTATTACTAAATTTGGAACAAGAATATACTGATACTCCTATTACTGATATGATGTGTGGAACTAAGTGCTATGCGGAACAAAGTGCCACATCACACGTCTCTGTGACGGGGTCACCTCTTGAATCCACAGGGCCACCTCTAGAATCTCGCATCTCCTCTATTACTGTTCCCTTTAAATCGGTTTCGTGAAGCTCAGCTGAAAATAATCCTAATATATAATAAAATATAACTTACACTAGGGACAGGGGAAACTGATGAACTTCAATAAGTACATCTTCATATTGGCTTAATGTTGCAACTACTATTCCGGATATACCTGAGGCCACAGGAGACCGGGTGGGATGAACTGGCACCCCTGTCATGATCATTCCTATTACTGTTACGGCTTAATGACTGAGATTGGAGGCCAGATCCAATCACACTGAGGTCGTTGTCCCAGGCATGCACATGACCCATTATGAACATGATACCTTGATTTTTCATCAGTTTTCAATAACCAGCTTCACACTACTCCTATGTGGATGTATGTGAACTAGGACGCTAGGGCACATACCTAGACATCTGAGTAGGACGAGTCCTAATAATAATAATAAATATGATGATCATACTACTGACTTGACTCCACTATTGATCATGATTCCACAAACATGACATAATAACACTACAGATATACCTACTCTCAGCAACACAAGTTGTATGTGCTCAGTTGATGGTGATGTGAGGTATAGATATATAGATGAGGGTTTTCTTATTTGAATTTTTCCCTCAGCGTACTAATGTCATGGATCCGGAGATTGAGTTTATACAATTGGTTTTGCATACATTTACATTATACATATACAGTTGATGAATTACATATGCTTTCATTGATATGATTTGAACATGATTTCATGCATGCATAAACATGTTTTCACGTAATTCTATTTATTTTTTGTACATGTGTATTTGCTTTTGTGTACACCACTTGGCTTTCTTATGTACTTGTCGGGTTGAATTCTGACAACCCTGAACTTGCATGTCCAAATTCTGAAGCTTGGACATTGGTGAATCTCTGTTGCTGATCAGAGTGCGTAGTAGAAGCGTAGCGAGTCCCAGGATCGAAACCTGGCTAAAGCTTGGAGATCCTCCCGATTCATTTCCTTGGTCAAGCTCTCGAGATTCTTTTCCCTCTTGTGAGCATCTACCAGTATCATATCATGTAAATATCCTATAATTCATTTGTTTGTACGATCCAGTGATGTAATATTTATGTAATATTAGATCACATGTTGAGATGACACTGTATTTGAACTGTAATGTTGGAATGTATATTACCACTGTGCTTTTGTCCTCTGATTCATGATTGTACTGTTATGCTTAATATATGTATGTGAGAGTATTTCCGCCCTGCATATGTACGTTGTAGTAGCGTTTTCCTACCCGGTGGGGCGGGGCGTTACAGGTTGGTATCAGAGCTTAAGTTGAGCTCTCCCACCTTCAGTACAACCAGATAGCAGATTAATGTGATATTAATTTGCCCATAGAGCAAGAATCAGAGTTATACATTCCAGTTTCAAGTACAAGTTATCTGTTCTTTCTGATAATCTTCCTCTGACTCCTGAAATCCTTCCATATGTCCATCTCTCAGGTCTCACTGTCCCGAACTTTTCTATTCCAAGTCAAAAATCTTTCTGATTATTCCCAATATATCTTACAATACCGATAACTGTTTTTGATCAACACCATTGTATCTTGCTCTGATCATTACTTTGATCCTTTCCATGTACATCTCCCTCCTTAACGAAATTGCAAGGATGCAATTTTTGTGAGGTGGGAAGAATGTAACACCCTGATTCTAGTGTACGTATCCTTTTACAATTTTTGACGTTTTGATCGTACACGCGTCATTTCATGTACATTTTTTCTTTCGTTTGATCTGAAATCTTTTACACGAGATACTGTATTGGCACATGATTTACCCTAGAAACTTCACAATTTTTTAAGTAATTATTTAATTAAATTATTTTCCCTCCTTCTATTTTCCTTTTCTTTCTTTTCTAAATTCATTTCTTTTCCAATTTTCTTCATTTTAATTTTTATATTATTTTTCCGTGGGACATTTACACATAGCCCCCCAACAAATCAATATTTACATTTTCATTTCTTTTCCTTTTCTTTTTTCCTTTTCTTTTTTTTCTTTCTCCTTTTTTCTAGAAGCTTCCTTGGCTTCTCAAGGAAGCCAAGGATTTGGCTTCTTAAAGAAGCCTCTCCCCCTCTTCATTATCCTCTCCCTTCACCTGCCTAAGGCCGTGGCCGGCTTCCTCCTCTCTCCCTCCATCTTTCTTTCTAGAAATATCCAAAAAATTACTCCAAAAATCCTCTAAACATCATAATACTCTACCACCACCTCCTACAATCATTCCACCACCATCCATAACTCCTCCAAATTTTCCCAATTATTTCTCTCCCTAAAAGACCACCAAAAAACCTACTTTCTCTCTCCTCTCTCTAGATTTCTCTCTCCTCCCCTCATTCCACCTCTCTAGCCTCCTCCATGTGCTCCTCCACCTGCCATATTTTTCCCAAAAATTCTCTCTCCAAACCCCCTAAAAACTCACTTTCTCTTTCTTCCTTTCATTTGCTCTCTCTAGATTTCTCACTCTCTCTCCCCTTTTGTTCAAGCTGCCAGCCACATAGGCCTTCCCCATCTTCTCTCTACCTCCTCCACCATTCTCACATTCCAAAACTCTTTCTCTCTCCTCCAAAATCAAAACCTTAATTTTTTTCTCTCTAGATTTTTCTCTCTTCTTTGTATTTTCTCTCTCTAAACACCTCTCCTCAACTTTCACCTTCCTCCTACAGCCCACAGCCATCCCCTTGACTGCCCACATGCACATGCGTGCATACGCGCACGTGGTATTGAGTTTTTTCCCGATATACGCGAGTACTCTACCCTTATTGCATATGTGTACATACACACATATACACGTATATTTATACACATGCATGCATATTTCATGTTCTGAGCATTTCTAAAATTTTCCTGTAATTTTTAGGAATTAACCGTGCATTTTTAAGATTTTTATATAATTTAGAATTTTTTTGTATAATATTAGGATTTTCCTATATTTTAGAATTTAACTATATATTTTTAAGAATTTTATGTGTATTTAGAAATTATTTGTGTATTTTTAAGAATTCTCTGAGTATTTAGGAATTTCCTATGCATTTTTAGAAATTTTCTGTATTTTTCTGGAATTACTTGCATTTTTAGAAAATTTTGTATTTTTGTATATTTTGGTACTAACATCTTTTGTAGGTACCTACTTAGCCTTCTGGCCCTATTAGACCTTCTGGTCTCTGTTATGCCCACTTCCCGAAAGGGAATGCTTTAACCTTAGCCTCGCAGGACAGGTCAGGCTTAGCTCTGTGAAGAGCTGAAATAGTCTTACAGTCAGAGACTATTTTAGCTTCGCATGAAGCTGAATCAAGAGAGCTATCTCTAGCCTCGTATGAGACTAAGTTGGATTTTTTTAACCCAAATAGTCTTAGTAGAGGCACTTTTAGGTTTACGAAGAACCTTTATACCTTCGCGCACAGTGTTAACATGCTGGCGCGAGGCTATGTTAGTCTGTACTGAGACTTTGTTAGACTCGCATAGAGTCTGTTTAGCTTCGCCTGAGACTAAATTAAGCTTGCAGAGAGCCTTATTTGTCTCAACAGAGGCTTACTTCTAAGAGGTAACCAGAGGGGCTCTGGCTACGTTGACCTTCCTGTGCTTGCACACATGTAGGGGACTTGTGCTACCCCCAGATAGAACTTGTTCAAACCTTTCTTGGTCAAAGTAAATGACCAATGTCTCAGCAATAGACCCGAGGGTCTGATCGTCGCATTGTGATACTTGATTTTCAACAGTGGAGTCGCCATCTTGTTTTCCATTGATATTGATTGGAGAAAACTTACAAAAATTTGAGGAGAAGATTACAAGCAATTGAACACAAAATGAAAAATTACAAGTTGAACTTTCCTCTGAGATTTTTAGGGAAGTGTGCAGGTGGAAATCTGGTCAGCGCGTGACCACTTTATTCTGTTGATGATGTGAGCGATCGATCTTCGAATGCTACTATTTGGGAATTCCTTCTCGCCTGATTCTGAAGATTTCTTGAGAGAGAGGAAGATCTTAAGGTATTAGCATCCTGAAGTTATCCTTGTAGGATTAGAGAAGTGGTTTTCTGAATTCTTGGAAGCGAGAGAGTAGATCTCTTATAAGCTTAAGCTTTGAAGCCACCAAAGAAGCTTATGCTCTTAAAAAATCCTCTTGGACTTGAATCTCTTCAAGACCCTAAGCCTAGCCTACTAGAAGGCTATTTATAGACACAATAGGGAGTAAGGATCCCCTTGATTGTCTCCTCTTAATGAGGGATCATGGGTGTAACTACCTATTAATCCCCTCACCAACTTAGTGGGGTGGTTACTAGTGGAGGCGAGGCTAGTTGATTGGTTATTGATTTTGCATATGTATTGTAACGCCCCGATCCGGAGGGTACGGAGACGTAACTGCGACGTACATACGCAGGTCGGAAGTACCCTCACGTATATACGCTAAGCAACAATACATGCAAATAAAAGAGTACGGAAGCACGTGGCAATCTACATTCCAACATAAAGATTACAAAGTCATCACAGAGCGTAATATACTGATACATGTACATTATATCACAGCCAGATACAAAAGTAAAATTACAATTTGTACAACAAAAGGTGCTCACGGGCTGAAGAAGAAGATCCCCGAGCTAGCAGGAAGGATCAGGAACAGAAGGAGCTAGGACAAATCAGCTTGCTCCGAGAAATAGGCTTGATCTTCAGTGGAGGGCTCCACTTCAATCCACGCTTCAGAACCTGAACATACAAATTCAAGGGAGTCAGGACCTCCCAACAAATGATCAGGTTACAGCCGAGTGGCATAAGAGATATGAGTAGGAGAGTTGATGTAGTATCATGAATAATCAGCCATCAAGTAAAGGAAGCATGACGAGTTAAAGTTGGGAAGACATTGTACTAGCTTAGGCTACCACCTCATGAGACTAGTACCTCGAGGGAATAATCCAAATAAGGAAACCCTCATCTATATACCTTTATCTCATGTCACCGTAATCCAAGCGCATAAAATGGATCCTCAGTTGACGTCTTTTATTATTATTACTTGTCTTACTCTGATGTCTAGCTATGTGAACTAGCGTCCCAGCACACATAGATCCACATCCGAGTAAGCAAGGTTGTTATTGGAAACTAGCGGGGGTATCAACGAATAATGTTTACAGTGGGTCCCGTGCATACCCGGGACCACGGCCCAGGATTGTTCCGTTGCTGGTGGACGGAACCTGCCGCAAGGCGTTACAGTAGGGTCTTATAGGATGCCCTTGTCAAGATGGTACCAAGAAGGAGGGAGCCAGCGCTCCCCTCGATCGCCTGGAGGCCCTCAGGTCAAACTGGAAAATGTAGTTGCACAACATACCTAAAACTACTGTAAACACGAACATATATTGATAGCCGCATGTTTCCCCCGACCCGATGCAAGTTGTCTCATTTTATGGGTTATTTAGGTAATTATCCGATTTCGGGAATGAGCAGGAGCAAGTCCGGAATATTATGAAGACAGGAGTATCAGGAGTACAATGTGTACTATCACGTAATTCAAGTTTGTAAAACAAGATGCCCGGTTACCATTCCCGTTATCGTGATAATTAAAGGAGTCAAGTGTGTCATGCCTGGTGTCAAGAGATAGCATGACAAGAGGAGATATTCGTCAAGTGACAAGTCATGTAATAACAATATATATAATACAAGTCCCGAGGGTAAGGTCCATATTCAAGGAAATGATTAACCACAGCAGGCAGCCAAACTTAGTCGACTAGGGAGAACAAGTAGTCGACTTATGAAGGAGTTAGTCGACTATAGAGGAGGGACAAGTCGACTAATAAGGTTGCGTTTGGTAGGGTCGCGTCTTCAGGAAAAAGTTAGTCGACTAGGGAAAATGGGTAGTCGACTAATAAGGCCGCGTCTCAGAGAGCCGCGTCTTCAGGAAAAAGTTAGTCGACTAGGGGAAAAAGATAGTCGACTAATAAGGCCGCGTTTTCAGAAAAAGGTCGCGTTTCAAATAAGCTAGTCGACTTGAGGTAAGGGAGTAGTCGACTAATAAAGGGTTTAAGTCGACTAATGACTAGGTCAAGTCGACTAACAGAGTGCAAACAGAGAGCAGAACCTGACTTTTGAGGGTTGCGTTTGTTGATAAAAATTACAAGTATGAAAATAGTTATCCATGTCTTGGCGAGTAAAGTTACTCGCCTAAAATGTTCCTTTGATGCGTCCGACGAAGAAAAGCTCGGCCCCAATCCAAAAGGAGGGTACCGGCCCTAGAGTCTTGCCGATGATGAAGAAGAGCACGGCCCCCAATCCAACGGAGGTGACCCGCCTTAAAAGAGAAGGAGAGAGGTTGATGGTGCAAGTATAGTTCACTTTGACAAAATGGGATTTTGCAAACGATGTTACGGGGGACGAATCTATAGTTCGTCGGAAAGAGGATGACGAGGAGGTGAAGATGGTATGCTTGGTGGTGGCTACGGTGGTGCAGGTGGTGGTGGAGATGGTGGTGAAGTTTGATGGAGAGGATGGGTGCTTTGATGTTTCTTGGTGAAAAGAGGTTGAAGAAGATGGTGTAGTTGTTGGAAATGGAGGAGGAGATGAAGGAGAGAATGACGGTGGAATTTGTGGTGAAAATGAAGGAAAAATGGTGGAGAAATGGGTGGCTAAAGGGAGCAAGGGGCTGTTTTCCTTGCTCTCTGTTGGTGGCTGCAGGAAACAAGGAAGAAGAAGAGAAAAAGTGAAGAGAGAGGAAGAAGGAAAGGTGGGGGTGGTTATATATAAAGGGAAGAGAATATAATATAATATTGCCTCACCATACAAAACAAAGGAAACGCACATGACAAAAGTTGCGTCTCCCACTCCAAACGCAGCCCTCATTCTTGCGTTTAGGCCAAAATGGGCCAAACGCGGGAATTAAAGCCGCGCCCAGGGAAATGCGAATTTGGCGTTTGACCGAAAGGACAAAAGTCATAATGACTTGATTGGAATTGATTATCAGTGCATTGAATGCAGCAAGGAGAGGATCTCTGCATTAAATGCAGAATCCAGTTGGTGAAACTCGCATCTGAGGAAGGAAAGAGAAAAGTGGAATATTTGGATAAATTCCCGGTATCTGGGAAAATACCGAAAACTCCGGAAAAATTCAAAAATTGAAGTATCTCAAAAAGTCTCAAAAAAATTCTGTAAAATAATAAATATTATTTTAAGATTTTTAGTGAAATCAGTTTTCAGAAATTCAATTCCATTTTTAAAATAAAAAATCCTGAAAAATCCACTGTGAACGGTGTCTACACCGGATAGGCTGGATTTTTGATAAAATCTAAAAATTCTCAAAAAAAAATCATTTAGATAGAAATCATGATTTTAAGGAATATTGTGAAAGCCGTTTCTAGATTCTTAACTCCATTTGTAAATTAAAAATCCGAGAGTCGGTCAGCGACACTGGTCGACACCGGTTTTGAAGATTTATAATTAAATTCTGAAAAATTCCAGAAAATCATGAAAAATCAAGAATATTAAAAAATAATATTTGAAACTGAAATCGGTCAAATCTGATTACCAAAAAGGTCAAATCATGCAGTACTGCTATATGAGTAAGGATTTAAATAACAGAAAATAAAATAAAAATAAAAATAAAAAAATACGCTCTAAAAAAATCAGGACATATAACTGTGTACGTATTCTGAGGATGGGGTGTTACATGTATTTGTCATATTCTCATATTTAATATCAAATAAATCCTATTATTTAGTCTTATTTTTATTTAATAATGTGCAGGCCCATTACTAATAGAGGTAAACAAGAAATGAGCCCAAAAGCCCACTTTAATTCCTATTTAAATCATAATTAAAGAGGAGATAAATATTCAGGAGGATAGAGATGATTTCAGCTGAAGATCAACGCATATCAGAGAGGATCACATCAAATAAAACCGGTTAATTCGGATTAGTTAGTTTGAGGACCACCGAAGATCAGATCAGAACCAAAGATCAAATAGCAAATCCAGCTGGACAAAAAGGGATAAAAACAAACTTTATATAATCTCCCCTGGATGTGGCCAAAGTCGCGTTTCCGCTGCCAAGTTATGGAGATAAGGGGAGCGCCCTCACTCTCTCCCCTCTGGGTTTTTGCCTATAAATATCAGAAATTTTGCTGAAGAAGGGAGCGGTAAGGCAGAGAAGGATTCTTAGACTACTTTTCAATCTAGGTTAGTTTAGATTTTTATTTATTTCATGTAACTTTTATTTCTTTGCAAGCATAGTTAGACAGAGATTCATGTAAGTAAGAGAAAGATTTATGTTGAGAGTGACACCGATGTAACCTCCTCCTTTCTTCCATCATTTCAACAAGCAATAAAAAGGTAACTTGTTTATATTTTTCTTTATTTTTATATTCTTCTTCTCTTTTCTACTTCTCCTCTTTTGGTTTTTGATGAGTATCCAAGCGATCTAGTAGCATCGGTATAGCATTGTTGTGTGTTTGCCACCGATATTTCATGATAATGCAAGATTCTGTATCATTTCATTCTTATTCGTCTTGATGATGTAATGTGAATGGAGACTGAGCTCAATCTTATAGATTATGCGTTGATCGTCTCCAAAGCAAGTGTTGACTGAGATTTCCTGCACACAAAATATTATATGTTAGTTTTAAGAATAGATGTGCAAGTCTCAGTTCTAATCCGCGGTAGCAGGGCTATGCGGGTCGTGATCCTCAGGGAGGGACTGCGATGGAAGCGTTAAGCAAGTTTCTCTAAAGTTTTTATTTTTATTTGTTAAGTTAGAAAGGAAGTGGTATTTATAATGGGTGGTAGAAAAGAATATGGAGATGAGTTGTATTTAATCTACAAAAAAGAAAAGAAAAGAAAAAGAAAGAAAACTTATCTCTTTAGTCTGCTTGCCGTTTGAACCGTTGCGATGATTTCCCTTTCTTGGAAGGTGTACAAGCACGGCTTATGGGATCGTCCGCCTTCTTAATCTACTCTACGAAATGAAAAACAAGCTATGAAGACCTGTTCATCGCCATTGGGCCGTCAAGGTTCCATCTTCGGCTAGGTATTCTCGAAGCAGTTGGATCTCATGGTGGGCAAGACATTAGAGAACAAATAGAAGAAAGTAGATACAAGATTAAAATAAGAATAAAAGAAACTAGAATAATACAAGAATAAAATAAAACAAGCCTTGATTCGATTATTAAACAATGGTGGAAAAATAACACTTACACCGACTGTCACCATCAGTACAAGCAGATCCCTTCCTCCATGAATACATCATCTCCTCTCAGCTTTTACAAAAAGAATAAAAAATATACATAGGTGGAAAGAAAACCTAAAAACCCTAACTTTGGCCCTTTGCTCTTCTCTGGACTGTGTACTCTCTGTGTTGCATCTGCAGGGATATTTATAGGTGTTGGAAGATGTAGAGTCCTAGTACAACTCTCCCAAAAAGATCTTATCTCCAGAAATTCAAATCTGTCCTGCAACTTCTTATCATGTTGATCGCCGAAATCAGCTTATCTACGGATTGAATTGGAAAGTTTGATCAACATAAGAGTTGTAGGTCTTCAAGTCTTCTTTCTGGAGCATCTTGAATCATCGGATTTGCATAACTGTAGCAAAAGTTATGATTTAAACACTAAAACGTGTACAGTCTGAATCCGAATTCTTTGAATTTTTATCTTTGCACTCTCTTTGGCTTTTATCCTCATCCTGCAAGAGTTTAGGGTTGGGTAGAATTCTATCCTTCCCTCATCTTTAATAATTGCAACTTTAGCCCTTGCATAATTGCACTTTGACAATTGATATTTGCATTTTGACTCTTGGGCTTCAAATATGGGCTTTTGGGCTTCATTAGGCTTTATTTCTTATAAAAATAAGAACTCGAGGCCTGCACACAATAAATCACAAAATATTAATAAATGTGCAGAATTATATAAATAAATATGAAAATGTGACGGTAAATATGATGATAAAAATGCACTTTTCACTACCAATCACACCCCCACACTTATCTTTTTGCTCGTCCTCGAGTAAAAACAAAGAAAAAGAAAAAGTTAATCTAACCTAACTCACTTTCGTAGGAATCACGATTGCACTTAGCACGTGCAACAAGCCGTTAAACCTCTAGGTTACCCTAGAGGACGAGTGTTGTCTCGTGAGGGTTTTCAGCGGATTACACCCACAAAATCCATAAAAAGGAAAATATTTGTCTTATATTGGAAGAGACTAAGTAGTCTATAAGTTTTAGGATCCTCAATTTTATTCATTCTTCAAACCTAGTCTTTATAAAGTCAATTGTTATTCATTTTAGGTAAGGATTAAAATTGAATTTCTAATATAGTCTTTTTCGTTACCAAAAGTCATACGCACCCTTGTGAATCCCTTGTGAATCTAGGTATTCCTTAACTTGGACTCTCATGCCTCTTTAGTATTTTTATAACATCATCTAATTTCTTTCGTGTAAGTATCAAGGCTTCTTGAGGCCCTCATACCTAACTAATTGACTATTAGATGTGTTAATATAATTTTTTTTTTTTTTTTTGGCATGTATAACTCATCTAATTTTCTTTCGTATAAGTATCAAGGCTTCTTGAGGCCCTCATACCTAACTAATTGATTATTAGATGTGTTAATACATATATTATATTTCTTAGTCTTCTTAGGCTTTCTAATCCACCCATGTAACGAACTTAAAGTCGATGGCTCCCAAACCGGTCGGCTTTAGGGCACCAGGTGAGAAAACACCCCGCGGACTCAAATTCGAGTGAACTAGGCCACAAAACTAAGGACTTTATTTTATTTACTCACCTTTAGGCATGAATACTTATGCTTCTTGAGGCACATGTATCAGCTTAATTGGTGAATTTTTTTTTTTTTTTTTTATGAGGCACAAGGTCTTTGTCTTAGAATCCTAGATATGCATTTGGTATGCATATTTCATTAAGGTAAAAATCAAGACTAATTATTTATTCAATTTCTCTCCTATACCTAAAAATTTAAACAATTTATTTATTTTGACCAAGTTTTTAGAAATCCTAATCGTGATTTTCCTAATCCTTAAAACTAACTTAGATTTCTTTCAAAAAATAAGTCAAAATATTTCCTTTTTATAACATTTTTTTTTAAATTTTTTTTTAGATTTTTTTTTTTAGACAAATTTTTTGTTAGTTTCTACCTATGTTAGTATGTTAGTAAAGCCCACCCCCACACTTACCTCATGCATTGTCCTCAATGTATGAATGAATTTATCTCATGCATTGTCCTCAATGTATGAATGAATGCATATATGCATGAAACAGAACAAGGGAAGGCGGAAGTTACCTTAGGGTGGTGGTTCCGGAGGTGGTCTAATTGGTCCACGAAATACGGCCCAATCAAGATAACAGATAATTGGTGGAACCCACCAGAAACTTTCCTTACATAACCCACTAAAATATATATATAATCATTTTTTAGTATTTCCACCCCATCAAATTTCCAAATTTCATAATAAATTTCAGAGTTAATTGTCTCAACCTCCTTGTCCCAAAATGGAGTATGAAAAGATGGAATTATTGACTTGGACAATATAGGTGCGGGAACGAATACCGACTCAGGGAAAATGCTCAAATCAAGTAAGGGCTCAGGAGTCGGGCTAGGTTCAAGAATTGGGTCCAAGTCAAGAAATTGAAACTCAAGTCCACAATCTTCTTCCCACAATGGAATGTGACCTAATATGGGTGATATCTCTTTACTTCCAATATTAAGGAATTCTAGCTCATCGCCATACAATTCTTCAAAACTAAGGTCAACATCTTCCGTCAGAATTGTACAATCAGTTTCAGAAGTAAAGAGATTGTGAGAATCTAGGTCAAGAGTTCAATATGATCATCTAAAATGGGTGATTCAATTTCATAATGAATTGGAATAGGATCCAATGTTGACTCGGGAAAAGTGAAATCAGGTGGAGACACTTGAGTCATTATTGGATCAGGAAAAATAAAATTGAATCATCAAGTGGAAGATCATGATCATATTCAAGCTCAAGTTCTAATTCAGGAAAGGAAAAACTTGCCAAGTTATCAAGAATTGGAGTTTCGGCAAGTTCAGATGATGGCACTGAAATAGAATCTTGTTGTCCAAAGCAACTTGGTTCGTCGGCTCTAAGAGAATGGTCAGCGATATCAGAATTTGCCGAACTGTAAGAACGCAAAGATTGAACCATCATATCTAAATCATGCTCGCGAGCTAATCTAGCCTGAGTCATGGCTTCAAGCCTCTTTTGGAATTGGATTTGGAAAGAGGAAGTGAGATCGTGATGAAGTTGTGAATCGGTGGACTCACGCATCATCATGTCTAAGATTGATGGTGGTTGTTGCTTGGACTCGTGCATACTCATCATTTCCCCGATAGATGGTTTTCTATTCTGAATGGGTGGATCTGAGTATGAATCTTGGGAAGAATGTGGACTAGATGGATATGGAGGACAATTTGGTTGAGAATTAGACTCGGGGGACTCGAAACCCCATGAACTCTGTGACGAGTTGAAATTATTATGGAAATTATAGTCATAAGATGGGGGGTGTGGGTTATACTCATTCGGATAAGACCATTCCGGCACACTAGATTGGTCAAAGTTAGGGTATGCCGGGTTGGTAATATCCGAATAATAGTTAGGGGTGTAATATGGATTAAAATTGGAATTATTATTATATGCCATGTCACACCAACACAAACACAACAAATAAACAAAAAAAAAAATTCTAACCTAAGTTAGGGTAGACCTATGACCTAGACGACTCCTAACTGGTTAGACCGTCCACAGGAGGTTGGGTGCAGACTTTGACCACAAGTTAATCAGCCAGGTCAGGGCAAGAGTGGTGGGAGGTTTTCCGTCAAAGACGTTCCTTAATTAAATAACCACCAATCTTCGGGCTTTCGGCCCTCAATCCCTTTTCTAGACACTGATTTAGTAAGAGTCAACTTCCAGCACTTTTCCTCCTTAGGATAGTCTCCTATTGAGTCCGAGATGTCCCTAGGGCCAACGTTTACTAATTTTATGTTAGGCTTGGGTTAGTGAGTGCTCGGGATATGATTTTTGGGCTAAGGAAGGGTGATGAAATCCCCACCTTATCTTGTTAATGGGTTATACCCTTAAGATGAATTAGTGCAAGTGTACAAGATAAATAGATAGAATTCACTCAAAGCAGATAATCAACCAAGAGATGAGTCCTATTCTACATGCAATGCGTACGTACCTTGCTCCAGCACTCTTCAACAGTAAAATAAAGTAATTGAAAAGACACGTGCCTAATATGCAAACGTCTAATCAATTTTATTTTTAACAACAAATAATTTACTGTTGAATTAATTAACAGTATACAGGTATATCACAGAACAAATCAGAACAGAGCAGAAAGCAGTATTTTTAATTTGAAGCACCCTGCAAAAAACTGCAGTTAGTAATTCACTACTGCAGCCGCGTTCCACGGCTAGGGCCGCGGATCTGCGGCAATGCAGTAGATTCTGATGCTCTGCCTTCAAGGGCAGAGGCACAGAATAGCTATATGTCCACTGCTGCTTCTGTTTTTCTGTTTCTGTTCTCCAAACCTGCAAACAGAAAAGAATAAAGAATTAGTTAATAAAAAAATATTTTTTTATTAGAGAATAACTTACCTTCCCTCCCCGACAACGGCGCCAATTTTGTTGACTGAGATTTCCTGCACACAAAATATTATATGTTAGTTTTAAGAATAGATGTGCAAGTCTCAGTTCTAATCCGCGGTAGCAGGGCTATGCGGGTCGTGATCCTCAGGGAGGGACTGCGATGGAAGCGTTAAGCAAGTTTCTCTAAAGTTTTTATTTTTATTTGTTAAGTTAGAAAGGAAGTGGTATTTATAATGGGTGGTAGAAAAGAATATGGAGATGAGTTGTATTTAATCTACAAAAAAGAAGAAAAAAGAAAAAGAAAGAAAACTTATCTCTTTAGTCTGCTTGCCGTTTGAACCGTTGCGATGATTTCCCTTTTCTTGGAAGGTGTACAAGCACGGCTTATGGGATCGTCCGCCTTCTTAATCTACTCTACGAAATGAAAAACAAGCTATGAAGACCTGTTCATCGCCATTGGGCCGTCAAGGTTCCATCTTCGGTTAGGTATTCTCGAAGCAGTTGGATCTCATGGTGGGCAAGACATTAGAGAACAAATAGAAGAAAGTAGATACAAGATTAAAATAAGAATAAAAGAAACTAGAATAATACAAGAATAAAATAAAACAAGCCTTGATTCGATTATTAAATAATGGTGGAAAAAATAACACTTACACCGACTGTCACCATCAGTACAAGCAGATCCCTTCCTCCATGAATACATCATCTCCTCTCAGCTTTTACAAAAAGAATAAAAAATATACATAGGTGGAAAGAAAACCTAAAAACCCTAACTTTGGCCTTTTGCTCTTCTCTGGACTGTGTACTCTCTGTGTTGCATCTGCAGGGATATTTATAGGTGTTGGAAGATGTAGAGTCCTAGTACAACTCTCCCAAAAAGATCTTATCTCCAGAAATTCAAATCTGTCCTGCAACTTCTTATCATGTTGATCGCCGAAATCAGCTTATCTACGGATTGAATTGGAAAGTTTGATCAACATAAGAGTTGTAGGTCTTCAAGTCTTCTTTCTGGAGCATCTTGAATCATCGGATTTGCATAACTGTAGCAAAAGTTATGATTTAAACACTAAAACGTGTACAGTCTGAATCCGAATTCTTTGAATTTTTATCTTTGCACTCTCTTTGGCTTTTATCCTCATCCTGCAAGAGTTTAGGGTTGGGTAGAATTCTATCCTTCCCTCATCTTTAATAATTGCAACTTTAGCCCTTGTATAATTGCACTTTGACAATTGATATTTGCATTTTGACTCTTGGGCTTCAAATATGGGCTTTTGGGCTTCATTAGGCTTTATTTCTTATAAAAATAAGAACTCGAGGCCTGCACACAATAAATCACAAAATATTAATAAATGTGCAGAATTATATAAATAAATATGAAAATGTGACGGTAAATATGATGATAAAAATGCACTTTTCACTACCAATCAGCAAGATAAATGCGCCAACGATCCAAGGTAAGTCATCAACCGAAAGAGGAAGGTAAGTTTTTTTAGTTTTTCTTTCTTTCTTTTAATCCTTTAGTTTAAATCTCTACCATCTCCCAACTCTTTTATTCACTCTTTTAATTTCTTTGTATAAAATTATTTCTTATTTTCTCCACCTTCTCAATCTACCACCTTCTTCACAAATTAACATCTTATTTTCTTTTTCTTTTCAAGAACTGAAAGAAGAACTTTAACCATTTTTAGTGTACTAAAGAGAACTTACAAAAAACTTTTTATCGCTAGTCCCTCCTTGTGGATCACGACCGGCATAGCCACTAACTATAGTTATAGCATTAAGCACTTGTACTTCTGTTTTGTATTCCTGAAATTCTATATTTCTGCATGCAGGTCACATCTCAATCACTAGCCTCCTCATGTAAGGCTAGCCAGTTGAGGCGAGGCTAGCCTACTCAGGCGAGGCTAGCCTCCTCATGCGAGACTATTTAGTTGAAAGCGAGGCTAGCCTCCTTAGGCGAGGCTAGCCAGTTGGAGGCGGGGCTAGCCTCCTCATGCCAGTGGAGGCGAGGCTAGCCTTCTCAGGCAAGGCTAGCCAGTGGAGGTGAGGCTCGCCTGCAAGGCGAGGCGAGGCGAGGCT
>JAVJIF010014013.1:0-101304 GCA_038442645.1 Agave tequilana
TGCTTCTCTAGATGATGAAATTGATAATGATCAAAAGTGAGGAAGGTCATTCGTGCTCTTTTACCATCTTAGGAGGTCAAGTCTACTATATTGAAGAAGCTAAATGATAAGAAAAAATGGAGCATATGGGTTTTATTGGGAACCGAAAGACTCAAGAGATGGAAAGAAAAGTTAGAAAGGAGAAGGCACCCCAAAAGAAAAACTCTTGCTTGCTAATTTACTCTCATCATCCCCGATGAAGAAGAAGATAATCAAGAAGGTGATGAAGATTTGTCCCTCCTTGAAAAAAAAGTGAGGAGAATGTACAACAAGGCCAAGTTTAATAACTATAGAAGATGGCAAGGGAAGAAGGATAAAAAGATAGTTTGCTACAATTGTAAGAAGTCCGGACACATCGTTGCCAATAATCCGGTGACCAAGAGCAAACCTACAACCTCTAAGAAGCCCTACAAAAAGAAGGCCTTGAAAGCAACTTAAGATTCAGAGAGTGAATTCGAGGAAGAGTAGATACGGCAAATGTGTGTTTCATGGCGAATAAAAACACACCCAAGATAACTTCTGAATCTACTCTTGATGAATGTGAGTTATCTATGGATAAACTAGGAGAAGTTTTTGAAGAACTTTTCAACAACTATGATTTTGTCAAAAAGAATTTAAAAATAAAGAAAGAAAATGAAACCTTTTCAAAATTAATTAGTTGTCATTTTAAAGAAAAAGAGATTTTATCTTCTATTATTCAAAAGACACAAAACAATTTTAAAGCATACAAAATTTCTTGCAAAGCCAAATTTCTAATTATTGATGAAAATGAGATTTTCACTCTGAAAAATAAATTAAATACTTTGAGCAATGCTTTGAAAAGTGTGAATTTGACAAAACTAGATTATAAGCTATGTTTTCATAGAGGCAAATTCAAGAAAACCGTCCACACATCATGCTCATTACACTCCACATGGCCATGCTCATTATGCTCACACACATCATGCATTTTTATATGCTAAGGTGTGCATATGCGCCTATTGTGGCCAAAAAGGTCATTTGGCCAAGTTTTGTTATGAGAAGATAAATGCTTCGAGTAGTCATGTATGGGTTCAAAAACTAATATTTTAGGGTCCAAGAAAATTTGAGTACCAAAGTCAACTCCTTTGTTAATTGATATAGATACGCACCAAGACTCTAAGACGTAGGGAGCGCTGGTACCTGCATAGTGCCTGCTCAAGGCACATAACTTGGGATATCAACAACTTTGAAAATCAATGAAGGTACCATGAAGGTGTCACCATCACCTTCGGAGATGATTCAAAGGGTAAAATCATTGGTATAGGTAATATTAAGATTGGCTCATCTCCTTTAATTGAGATATTATTTTGATTGAAGGCCTTAAGCGTAATCTTTTAAGCATTAGCTAACTTTATGATAAGATTTTAAAGTTATCTTTGATGAATTACCTGTAATGTTTTAATCAATAAACAAATACTTTGTGTTCTTTCTGGTTTTCATGAAAAAAATGTTTATATGATTGATATGTTAAGTTTATAATGCGATGCAACTTTTTTGAATACTTTAAATGAAGAATTTTGGTTATGACATAAGAGACTAGGCCATATTTCGTTTGGCCATCTATCCCGAATTAATTTTAAGGAATCGGTGAAGGGTTTTCCTAGCATGAAAGTTGAAAAGAACCGCATATTTGATGCATGACAACTTGAGAACCTAATCAAGTCCTCTTTCAAAACAATCATATGAATTACTTCATCCAACTAAAACCAAAATTCTTAGTGGTAAACATTTTTGTTGGCCCAAGGTTACAATCACCCATGATTAGTGTATTCTGATGATTACAAAACATATTAGTTATTGTACTAATAACATTTGTTGTTTAAGTGTGTTTCAGATTTCTATTCATTCTAGAAGTCTTCTCTCACAAATACAAGGATTTGGACTCAAGTCAACTCCAATTGGGCTCAAGGAACAAGTGTTGAAGATTATATGAAGAAGCCTATTGAAGATCTTGAAGTCCTTAGAAACTTTGTAAGAAATAGAATGTTAAAGTTTGAGTATATGAAATTTGGCTCTAGGATTTGCACACACACTTGTTTCATATATTTCCTATGTTTTGAAAATGGTTATTTCTAAGTTTTATGCCTTAGTTTATATATACATGTACCAAAAGCTTTATATCTTAAAAATCTTGTGTATAAACTATTTTCTGCATAATACTTAGCTATATGTATTTTTTAAAATATTTCTCAAAATTTTTCTAACTCAAAAACCAGCCCAGTTTTTCTGTTTCAGGCAACTCCGGCCGACCGGCCCGGTCGACCGGTGATGTGTCTGGACATGCACTGTTTGTGCATGTCTGTCGGTCGACCGGACCGGTCGACGACGGAGAGCAAATTGCTCACAGTTTGTTTCGGTCGACCGGACCGGTCGACCGGAAGAAGGAAACTGTGTTTCCTCTTTTGGGACGGTCGACCGGACCGGTCGACCGAGAGCCAATGGCTCTTTGCAGCTGGCCTTGCGGTCGACCGGACCGGTCGACCGCCAAGCCTGCCATAGCCTAACGACTCTTTCCTCTTTGGGCTATTCTGAAAAACTGTTTTTATTTTCAGCTTTAACAGATTTTTGGAGAGTTGTTGGGGAGCTTTTTCAGAGAAAATAAGACCAAAAGAAATTGTTTTTTAACCTATTTTTAACCCTATAAATAGAGGAGAAGTCTCTCTTTCATTTCACCAAGAAAAATCCTCAAGTTTGTATTGTTTTCAAAAGAGAAAAGAAAAGAGTTTAAAGCTTTCATTTCAATTCTTTTTGAGCCTGTTTTTCAGTTGTGTTTGATTACTAATATCACTCTACAACTGAAGTTTTTTCTCACCACACTTCATAGAGCCAAAATCCTATACTCATTTTATAGTGAAGTTGTAATTGAAGTGAGAGTGTTTGTAAAAGAGTTTGAGAAATAGTGTAGTGATCTTGTTGTGATCACTTTGTTCTTGTATTCCTTTCCTTGTGGAGCAACCTCTTCGGTAGAGGTCCTTTGTACTCGGTGGAGCTCGTGCTCGGTCTTCGGTAGACCAAATTGTAAAGGCGTCCTCGGTGGATAGTGGAAACCCTTCACGGAGGTGAAGGCGGGAGTAGAGCGGTGGCTCGAACCTCGAAACAAATCACTTTGTTTGCGATTGCCTTTGCGTCTAATTCTTGTTTTACTTTTCAATAGCTCCTTATTGTTTTCTATTGCATACTTGTGATATTGTTTAATTCTCTTGTGCTACTATTGCTTGCTTGTAATTCTTGCCATATATCATTGTGTTTGAATCATTCTTCATATCATCCATTTCATACTTGTGTGTGCCAATCCCGTACTCATCCAACAAGAGCTTCACATAGCGCCTCAACCCATATCAAGGGGAATCAAGAGGAGTTTAGTCCAGAGCCTCGCAAGAGGAATTCGGCTACACTTGTTGAATTGTACTAAGTTGAGCCTCACTTGTTTTAGGTTCCGCATTTAGAGAGTTAAATTTTTAAGATTAGCAATCACACCTATTCACCCCCCCTCTAGGTGTTTTTCAATTGGTATCAGAGCTTGGACTCTAGGATTTGGTTTAACAACCTTAGAGAAGATCCTAATTTGCTAATCATTTCATTCACATTCATATAGTAAAAATGGCCGATGGAATTAAGACCCCTCCTAAGTTTGATGGACTTAACTTTCCCATATGAAAGTTAAGATGACCGTGTTTTTGCAATCTCTAGGTAGCCGAGTTGCAAAAGCCGTGACTAAGTCCTTTAGTGTACCCCCCGGTGACGAATCCACTTGGTCCGAAATAGAGACTAAGGAATTCGATGCCAATGCCAAAGCTCACTATGCACTTCTACAAGCCCTTAATGATGATGACATTTCTAGGGTTATTCATTGCAAATCCGCATATGAGATTTGGTCACATTTGATAGTCACACATGAGGGGACCTCACAAGTAAAGAAGGCTAAGATTGACCTTCTTCGGTCCCAATATGAAACATTTAGCATGCAAGAAAATGAAACCATAGATGATATGGTTACAAGATTTACCAAGATTACTAATGGACTCTCTTCTTTAGGTGAAGATATCAACAATGATCAAAGAGTAAGGAAGATCATCCGTGCACTTCCTCCTTCATGGGAAGTTAAAGCAACAACCTTGAAGGAACTCAACGACAATGAAGAGATGGAGCTTATAGGTCTCATTGGGAACCTCAAAACCCATGAGATGGAAAGGAAAGCAAGGGAGGATATGGCTCCTTCCAAAAAGAAGACTGTCGCCTTCAAGAGTCAAGCTACACACTCCGATGAAGATGATGAAGAAGAAGATGATGAGGAGCTCTCACTCCTTGTTAAGAATGTCCGGAGGATGTACAACAAGGCGAAGTACCAAGGTAGAAGAAGATGGCAAGGAGGCAAAGAAGAAAGGAAGATTGTGTGCTTCAATTGCCAAAGACCGGGACACATTGTGGCGGAGTGTCCGGACAAAGCTAAGCCCTCCACTTCAAAGAAGCCTTATAAGAAGAAGGCTATGAAGGCAACTTGGGATTCGGAGACCGAATCCGAGGAAGAAATAGACACCGCCAACATGTGCTTCATGGCTAATGAAGGCACAAGCAAGGTAACCTCTTCCCCTTCTCATGATAATGAACTTTCTATGGATGTGTTAGAAGAGGCTTTTGTTGATTGTCACAAAACTATGATTTCTTAAAGAAAAAGTATCTTAAATGAAAAAGGATAATGAATCTTTAAGTCTTCAAGTTTTTACTCTTACAAAAGAAAAAGATGATTTGGTTTCCACTTTGGCTACTACCAAAAATGATTTTGAAAAATATAAGATTTCTTGCAAAGGTAAGGCCCCACTAATTGATTCAAATGAAGTTACTATGCTTAAGAAAAGATTAGACTCATTAAGTGTTGTTTTGAAAGATTGTGAGTTTAACAAGAAGAAAATTGAGGCTATGTTTCCTAAGAAACAAGCCCCAAAGAAAAATGCTCATGCTCATGTTCATGTTCATGCTACACAACCAAACAACATGGCAAAACCCCAAAACATGCTCACACTACACATACACATCATGCATTCATGTATGGTAGAGTGTTCTCATGTTCACATTGTGGACGGAAAGGGCACTTAGCCAATTTTTGCTATGATAGATTAAACGTTTCACGTCATAATGTTTGGGTTCGAGGCACTAACTTTAAAGGACCCAAGAAAGTTTGGGTACCAAATCAATAATTATGTTAAATGATGTAGGTACTTTCCAAATCCCAACGACGTAGAGGATTGTGGTATCTTGATAGCGGTTGCTCAAGGCACATGACTTGGGACATCAACAACTTTGCAACCCTATCAAGATATCATGAAGGTGGCACCGTCACCTTCGGAGATGACGCCAAGGGTAAAATCATCGGTATTGGTAATGTAAAACTTGGCACCTCTCCTTTAATTGAAAATGTAGTTTTAGTTGATGGCCTCAAGCATAATCTCTTGAGTGTTAGTCAACTTTGTGATAAAGGTTTTGATATTGTTTTTGATAATGTTGCTTGTAAAGTAATTGATAGAACTTCTAATGTTTGTGTATTTTCGGTTTTCGTGAAAGTAATGTTTATATGATTGATATGTTAAATATGTCTTGTAATATTACTTGTTTGAAAGCCCTCGATGATGACTCTTGGTTGTGGCATAGGAGATTAGGCATATTTCTTTTGATCACATTTCTAGGTTAAACACAAAGGAAATGGTGAAAGGTATTCCTTACTTGAATTTTGAAAAGGACCGAGATTGTGACGCATGTCAATTTGGGAAACAAACTAAGTCTTCTTTCAAGTCAATTAAGGATATCATGACATCACGTCCTTTGGAGTTAATCCATATGGATCTTTTTGGCCCTACACAAACCAAAAGTCTAAGTGGGAATAGATTTGCTTATATTTTGGTTGATGACTTTTCAAGATTTACTTGGGTTTTCTTTCTTGAACATAAAAGCCAAGCATTTTCGTATTTCCAAACTTTTAAGAAAAGAGTTGAAAAAGAAAAAGATGTTTCGATTTTGAGAATAAGAAGTGATAGAGGAGGTGAATTCATTAACCAACCCTTTACCACTTTTTGTGATGAACATGGAATAAAGCATGAACTTTCTTGTCCTAGAACTCCACAACAAAATGGAGTAGTTGAACGGAAAAATAGAACATTACAAGAGATGGCTAGGACAATGCTAAGTGAATATGATCTACCACATTATTTGTGGGCCGAGGCCGTAAATACATCATGCTATATATCAAATCGTGTTTTCTTGTGTAAAATACTACTAAAACTTCTTTTGAAATGTATTTTTCTAGAAAACCTAATGTTTCCTATTTTAAAGTTTTTGGATGCAAATGTTTTGTTTTAAATACAAAAGATAATTTAGGAAAGTTTGATGCTAGATCTTATGAGGTTATTTTTGTAGGTTACTCAAACACTAGTAAGGCTTATAGAGTTTTCATTAGATCATCATTGACTATTGAAGAGTCTATTCATGTTAAGTTTGAGGAATCTAACAAGTTTGTTAAGAATGTTGTAGAAATAGATGCATTGGATGAAGGTTTGGAGAAAGTGACCTTGGAGGATGCTTCTACTATGGGAGACAAACCAAAGGATGATGAAGGAAGCGAAGCTAAGGTGGAAGAGGCACAAGGAAATGAAAATCAAACACATGAGGTGGAGCCTACTCAACCACTACCAAAGGATTGGAGATACAATCCACATCATCCCAAGGACCTCGTCATAGGTGAAGTATCAAAAGGGTAACTACTCGCTCTAGACTTCATGACTATTGTGGTAACTATGCATTCATTTCTCATATTGAACCCAAAAATGTCCTCGAAGCCGAGGCCGATTCATATTGGTTGCTAGCCATACAAGAGGAGCTCAATCAATTTGAGCGCAACCAAGTTTGGCACCTTGTTCCTAGGCCCCACGATAGACCAACAATTGGTACTAAGTGGATCTTTAAGAACAAGTTGGATGAATCGGGTAATGTAGTTAGAAACAAGGCTAGGTTAGTTGCCCAAGGTTACACTCAAATCGATGGGATCGATTTTGAAGAAACCTTTGCACCCGTAGCACGGCTTGAAGCCATACGGATGACACTAGCATTTGCCTCATATAAAGATTTCAAATTATTTCAAATGGATGTTAAAAGTGCTTTTCTAAATGGATTTATTGAAGAGGAGGTGTATGTTGAACAACCCCCCGGGTTTGTTGATCCTACACATCCGGATTTTGTTTTTAAATTAGACAAAGCTCTTTATGGTTTAAAACAAGCCCCTAGGGCTTGGTATGAAAGACTTTCTTCATTTTTGATTTCAAATGGTTTTAAGAAAGGTAAAATTGACACAACATTGTTTACTAAACATGTAGAAAAAGATATTCTTATTGTACAAATTTATGTAGATGATATTATTTTTGGTTCTACTAATGAATCTCTTTGCAAAGCTTTTGAGTCATGCATGAAGGATGAATTTGAAATGTCTATGATGGGGGAACTCAACTATTTCCTTGGACTCCAAATCAAGCAAAAGAAGGATGGGATCTTCATCAATCAAGCCAAGTACACAAAGGAACTAATCAAAAGGTTTGGGCTTGAAGGATCGAAAGTAAGCAAAACTCCCATGGCAACAACTACAAAGCTTGACAAGGATGAACAAGGTAAAAGTGTAGACATTAAATTATATCGTAGCATGATTGGTAGCTTGCTTTATTTGACGACTAGTAGGCCGGATATTATGTTTTCCGTTTGTCTTTGTGCACGTTTTCAATCTTGTCCTAAAGAATCTCATATAATTGCGGTTAAACGCATAATTAGATACCTTAAGGGCACTATTGAAATGGGTTTGTGGTATCCTAAAACCGGATTATTTGAAATGAAGAGTTTTTCGGATGCCGACTATGCGGGTTGTAGGGTAGATAGGAAGAGCACAAGTGGAACATGTCAATTCTTAGGTAATTGTCTTGTATCTTGGTCTTCCAAAAAGCAAAATTCGGTAGCCCTATCAACCGCCGAGGCGGAGTATGTTGCAGCCGGAGCTTGTTGTGCACAAGTTCTTTGGATGAAACATACTCTCCTCGATTATGATTTACACTTTAATCATGTTAAAATATTTTGTGATAATACTAGTACTATTCACATGACAAAGAATGCAAATCAACATAGTAAAACCAAACACATTGACATTAGGTATCACTTTCTTAGAGATCATTATGAGAAAGGTGATATTGAGATTGATTATGTTTCTACCGATTTTCAACTTGCCGATATTTTTACTAAACCTCTAGATTATGCTAGATTTTCTTTTATTTGTGGTGAGTTGAATGTTTGCATCATGGATTCTTAAAAATAAATTTATTTTTTTTTCAATTGGTATTTTTTTTTCAATTGGTATTTTAACCCTTTTTGATGTATGACAAAAAGGGGGAGAATAAGTTGTTTAAGAGTTTGCTATTTTGAAAATTTGAATAAGTTTAAGAGTTTGATATTTTGAATTTGTTTGAGTGTGTTAAGTTGTTAAGTTGTTTATTTAAGTTTTTTTTGACAAAACTATTTTGCCTTGAATGCTTTATGTATTGTGCTTCCATAGTTAAATTTTTATACATAGCATTATTTGAGGGGGAGTTTTCCAAACTCTTCTTCCATGTTTATTTAAATAACCTATATGTTTTGTCATCATCAAAAAGGGGGAGATTGTTGGCCCAAGGTTACAATCACCCATGATTAGTATATTTTGATGATTACAAAACATATTAGTTATTTGTACTAATAACATTTGTTGTTTAAGTGTGTTTCAGATTTCTATTCATTCTAGAAGTCTTCTCTCACAAATACAAGGATTTAGACTCAAGTCAACTCCAATTGGGCTCAAGGAATAAGTGTTGAAGATTATATGAAGAAGCCTATTGAAGATCTTGAAGTCCTTAGAAACTTTGTAAGAAATAGAATGTTAAAGTTTGAGTATATGAAATTTGGCTCTAGGATTTGCACACACACTTGTTTCATATATTTCCTATGTCTTGAAAATGGTTATTTCTAAGTTTTATGCCTTAGTTTATATATACATGTACCAAAAGCTTTATATCTTGAAAATCTTGTGTATAAACTATTTTCTGCATAATACTTAGCTATATGTATTTTTTAAAATATTTCTCAAAATTTTTCTAACTCAAAAACCAGCCCAGTTTTTCTGTTTCAGGCAACTCCGGCCGACCGCCCGGTCGACCGGTGATGTGTCTGGACATGCACTGTTTGTGCATGTCTGTCGGTCGACCGGACCGGTCGACCGACGGAGAGCAAATTGCTCACAGTTTGTTTCGGTCGACCAGACCGGTCGACCGGAAGAAGGAAACTGTGTTTCCTCTTTTGGGACGGTCGACCGGACCGGTCGACCGAGAGCCAACGGCTCTTTGCAGCTGGCCTTGCGGTCGACCGGACCGGTCGACCGCCAAGCCTGCCATAGCCTAACGGCTCTTTCCTCTTTGGGCTATTCTGAAAAACTGTTTTTGTTTTCAGCTTTAACAGATTTTTGGAGAGTTGTTGGGGAGCTTTTTCAGAGAAAATAAGACCAAAAGAAATTGTTTTTAACCTATTTTTAACCCTATAAATAGAGGAGAAGTCTCTCTTTCATTTCACCAAGAAAAATCCTCAAGTTTGTATTGTTTTCAAAAGAGAAAAGAAAAGAGTTTAAAGCTTTCATTCCAATTCTTTTGAGCCTATTTTTCAGTTGTGTTTGATTACTAATATCACTCTACAACTGAAGTTTTTTCTCACCACACTTCATAGAGCCAAAAATCCTATACTCATTCTATAGTGAAGTTGTAATTGAAGTGAGAGTGTTTGTAAAGGAGTTTGAGAAATAGTGTAGTGATCTTGTTGTGATCACTTTGTTCTTGTATTCCTTTCCTTGTGGAGCAACCTCTTCGGTAGAGGTCCTTTGTACTCGGTGGAGTTCGGTGCTCGGTCTTCGGTAGACCAAATTGTAAAGGCGTCCTCGGTGGATAGTGAAAACCCTTCACGGAGGTGAAGGCGGGGAGTAGAGCGGTGGCTCGAACCTCGAAACAAATCACTTTGTTTGCGATTGCCTTTGCGTCTAATTCTTGTTTTACTTTTCAATAGCTCCTTATTGTTTTCTATTGCATACTTGTGATATTGTTTAATTCTCTTGTGCTACTATTTGCTTGCTTGTAATTCTTACCATATATCATTGTGTTTGCATCATTCTTCATATCATCCATTTCATACTTGTGTGTGCCAATCCCGTACTCATCCAACAAGAGCTTCACATAGCGCCTCAACCCATATCAAGGGGAATCAAGAGGAGTTTAGTCCAGAGCCTCGCAAGAGGAATTCGGCTACACTTGTTGAATTGTACTAAGTTGAGCCTCACTTGTTTTAGGTTCCGCATTTAGAGAGTTAAAATTTTTAAGATTAGCAATCACACCTATTCACCCCCCCTCTAGGTGTTTTTCAATTTTGTCTTTGATTTAATTGATGACTTTTTTCAAGGTTTATATGGGTTTTCTTCTTAGATCATAAAAATGAATTTTTTTCACACTTTCATGTTTTTTGAAAAAGAGTTAAGAAAGAAAAAATTTCGATTTTGCGCATTAGAAGTGATAGAGGTGATGGGTTTATCAACCATTCTTTATCACTTATTATGAGAAAAATAGAATCAAGCATAAGTTATCATGTCCTATAACTCCATAACAAAATAAAGTCGTTGAAAGAAAGAATCGTACTCTTCAAGAAATAGTCAGGACTATAATTAGTGAATACAGTCTCCCTCAATATTTATGACCCGAGGCCATAAACACTTCATGTTATATTGAAAATCATATTTATTTTTGCAAAAATACAAATAAAACTCCCTTTGAAATTTATTATTTAAAAAACCAAATGTTTTCTTTTATAAAGTTTTCAGATGCAAGTGTTTTGTTCTGTATACAAAAGGAAATTTAGAAAAGTTTGCTTCAAAATCTTTTGAAGCTATTTTTGTTGAATACTCAAATACGAGTAAGGCGTATAGAGTCTTCAATAGGTCAACTTTGATAGTTTAAGAGTCTATACATGTTAAGTTTGAGGAATCTAACTCTCTTGTGAAGAATATTTTAGAGATTGATTTCTTAGGTGAAGATCTTTAGAAGATTTCAATTAAAGACTCACCGGCACAAGAAACAGAAGACAAGCCAAAAGATGATGCAAATAGTGAAATCCAAGATGTCAAATAGAACCAACTCAACTACTTTCAAAGGATTGGTAATACACAACAAGTCATCCCAAAGATCTCATCTTAGGTATGTACCCAAGGGGATAACTACTCTCTCCAAACTATAAGATATATGTGATTATTTTGCATTCATATCATATATTGAGCCCAAGAATATCCTCGAGGCTGAGGGTGACTCATATTGGTTGCTTATAATGCAAGAAGAGCTCAATCAATTTGAGTGCAATTAAGTTTGACACCTTATTCCTAGACCTCATGATAGGCCAACTATTGGCACCAAATGGATCTTTAGGAATAAGTTGGATGAGTCGGGTAATGTCATTAGGAATAACGCTAGGCTAATGGCCTAAGGTTACACTCAAATCGAAGGCACTGATTTTGAGAAAACTTTCGCACCCGTAGCATGGCTTGAATCTATACGGATTACCCTTACTTTTGCCTCATTCAAGGATTTTAAGCTTTTTCAAATAAATGTTAAAAATGTATTTTTGAATGATTTTATTGAGGAGGAGGTGTATGTTGAATAATCCCCGGATTTGTTGATCTTACACATCTGAATTTTGTTTTCAAACTTGAAAAGTCTTTATATGGTTTAAAACAAGCTCCAAGAGCTTGGTATGAAAGACTTAGTAGTTTTCTTATTAAAATGATTTTATTAAAAGCAAAGTAGATACCACTTTATACAAAGCATGTAGATAATGATATCTTGATAATATAAATATATGTTGATGATATCATATTAGTATCTACTAATGAAAAACTTTGTAAGAATTTTAAATTATGCATCAAGGAAGAGTTCGAAATGAGTATGATTGAAGAGCTAAACTATTTTCTTAGTGTAACCCCCCGATCCTTATGTACGTATCACAGTATCAGTAGTAGTCAGATTGAACCGATTTCAATTTTACATATTATTTTTCAATATTTTAGATTTTTTAAAATTTTCTACAATTTTTATAGATTTTTTTTGAAAAATCTCTGTAGTCGGTGGTCGACCGATAACAATAATCGGCTCTACTATTTTTAATTCACAAATAAAATTGAGTTTGAGAATTTGCTTTCATCATGTGTCTTAAAATCATATTTTCTATATTAGGGTATTTTTGAGGATTTTTTGAATTTATCAAAAATCGGGCCAAACTGGTGTCGAATAGTGTCGGCGAATATTCCAAGCTTTTTAACTTGCAAACCAGATAGAATTTCTTAAATCCAATTTCACATTGCTTCTCAACATAATATTTACTATTTTATAGAATTTTTGGGAATCGTTCGGAGCCAGTCAAATTTTAACCCATTAAAATAATATTAATTCATTCATTATTTAAATTTCCTTTCCTTTCTTCTCTCTTCTTCCTTCCTCCCATGTTTGCTCCACCGCCTTAACCCACCATCTTTTACCCCTTCTTCTTTTATAAAACATCTCCCTCTCTCTTTCTCTCTCTAATCTATCTCTAACAATGCCTCTCTCTCTCTCTAATCCTCTCTTTCCTCTCTTTCTCACTCTCTCTCTCCCCCCTCACTCCCTCTCTGTCCATATGGGGGTCAGACCTGCCGGCGGCCGACGCGCCACCGTGTCCCCCCAACCGCGCGCCACCCCCTCCTTCTTCTTTCCCCCTTCTTCTTCTTCTTCTCCTTCATCTTTATGTTCTTTTTCTCTTTCTTTCTCTCTCTCCATATCTTTCTCTCTCCCTCTCTCTCATTCTCTGGGCGTCACCGCCGACGGGGCGACGCCAGTGTGGCGGGGCTGGCAGCCGCCAGCCCCTGCCCCCTTCTCTCTCGCTCTCTTCTCTCTCTCTCTGTAATTGGGTTTAAACCCAATAATGCTAATACAAATCCATTAACTCATAATCACTCAAACTCAATAACATAAACCCATTAACCCAATACCCATTACACTTAAGATATGGGTCTGGGTATTGAGCCAAACCCAACCCGTTTGCCACCCAACCCGCATCCAAATTAAATAAAGGTAAAGAACTACAGAAAACCCCCTGATAATCTATAATATTTATAATTGAGATATTTTTATTACATATTTAACCCATTTTAAATTACTTTTAGTATTCGTGCAATATCTGGAACATCCAGAGTCCGATCTGAACGATGCTGGTGTCGTTGTGATCGTGGGACGATGAGCTACGTCCCCACAATAACTAAATGAGTGTTTTTTTTTATAAATTATATTTTATCATGGTTGGTGAAATTGATCAATTGCCTTATTTAATAAATCGTGATTATCAGTATATCATTATGACTATTATTTAATAAATACAATATTTGATAAATCACTGTAAGTATTATATTCATGATAGTTAATTGGATATAATTGTTAAATAATACTTTTATTTTGTTTCTTGATTTACAATAAAATACATATAGGTTATTTATATATATTGGTAAGAAGCGATTATTGAATTATTAATAAAGATATTCTAATATATTAAAATAATAATTATTAAAATTGGTTGCGAAGCGTTTGAAAATAGAAAATATAAATAATTGCTTTAAGATATTTATCATGCTAATAATGTTGGAATCGTTATAACAAATAGAGGTATATCGCCACATAACTAAGATAACGAAATCATCTTGTTATTCTCACTGTACTTCCCTTGTGACATCATTTAGGGTGCCATCGGATCGGATACGGATCGGATATTACCTCTACCATATCCATATCCGCACCCAACCTTCGGATACGGATACGGATACGGATATTGGCGGATGTGAAAAAATGATATCCGTATCCGCCAAAATCGGATATCAGATATAATCGGATATTAGCGGATCGGATGCGGATACTAATCGGATATATTAAAAATGAATATGGTTAAAGATAAATAAACATAAATACTTGTATTACTTTTATCTCATCTACTACAATATTAAATGTGATACATACTATGATATTATTGTGTACATATCAATACATTCATCGTATTCATTGTCATTTGACTTCTATAATAATAGATTACACGTCCTCCGGTGCTAAATGCTGATTCGGATGCCATGGCTGATGTCGAAATACTCAAAATATCATGTGGTGCTCTTACAAGAATCGAATACTTTTCACTATTACTTTTTCACCAACTCAAAATATCAAAATTTAATACCTTATTCCATTGAAGAATAGTCTTCTCCATACCGATATCATTATGAAGCACGCAACATTCGGATATCGGATCGGATACGAATAAGATATTACTTTTACCATATCCGTATCCGCACCTACCTTTCGGATACAGATACGGATACGAATATTGACGGATGTGAAAAAATGATATCCGTATCCGGATTGGAGGCGGATTCGGATGCGGATATCCGCGGATAATCCGTATCCGGTGGCACCCCTAGACATCATACACTGCTAATTCATGTGCTTGTATCACTATTACACTGAGTCACTGGTTTGAAGTGGACTTGTATCATCATTACACGGACACTGTAGTTCAATGGACAAGGTATTACATGTTACACTTAACAATGTTATTACATATACTATTGATACACGGATATATTACTTCTTCATATATTTGTATCATTGTTATATGGATACTCTGTACACAGTTATGTCATGTATATACACCACTGTTACATATATTCACCGGTATACATACATTGATTGTTATATTCTTGTCATGTGGATCACCGTTCTTATTACATGGACATTGCTACATGTATATTCCTGTAATCCCATTACATGATTGTTTCTCGTTACTTATATTGATATTCTCATTACTGGACATGAGTGTGGTTGATACACGATGTATGGAACTAAGTGCCACGTGGATTTAAGCCACGAGGGCCACCTCTAGAATCCCACATCTCTTGTATATTGCTTCCCGTTATCTTATTTTATAATATCAACAAAGCTTATGTCCTATTATCGTATTATTTGTACCATGCACTATTCTACTTCTTGATATACTGTGTAGTTCAAATATAATGAATATAAGTCGGAGATGGGGGAGACTTAACGGTTGACTAAGTCTTGCTGGGTGGATATCTGGATCCATTATTTTTTTTGGAGAATGTAAATTTTATTTATCGAAACTGTATGAAAGCCAAACCGGCTATACAGTATAAACTCCCCTAACTGCCAATTCCTGGCTCACTATCCCATTACAATGTATCCCCACAACCCAATATCAAAGGCCTATTAGTCGACTATCAATTAGATCAGTCGATTAAGAATGTAGTCGACTAACCCCAATTACAAGTCGACTTGAAAGTTGATCTGGACGTAGCATCGTTCTCTGTTTTTGCACCAGTCGACTAATTCAGAAAAACTAGTCGACTATACCTGCACCAAGTCGACTAGGTCAGAAAGCCTAGTCGACTATACCTGCACCAAGTCGACTAACCACAAAGTTAAGTCGACTGAAAAGTTGATCTGGATGTATCCGTCTTCTCTGTTGCCACAGGAGTCGACTAAGCCAAAAAGGTTAGTCGACTATACTTGAATCCAGTCGACTAGAAACACCTACTAGTCGACTAATTCTGCTGGCAGCCCATCTTTTCTGTCATAAATCCCAGATCTCTCAGAACTCCACAGTGGCATTTGGATCCAAAGCGAATACAGTCCTATAGATGTGCAGCTTGATCTTGAAGACGGTAGAAACCACCTCCTGAGTCTGGCCTTCAAAAATTTTCCTATTGCGGGCATTCCAAATATGATAAACAGTACAAGCAAGGGCCACCTTTTTAGCTTTTGTTTTGCCACTGGAACCCTTCGCCTCCTTCTTTATCCACTTAAGAGCACTAGAGATAGTCGACATCTCCCGAGAGATCCCCAGCCAATCTCTAATGCATCTCCAAACCATAGCAGAGAAGGAACATTGAAAGAATAGATGATCTGCCGATTCCTTATTACCAAACAGAGTGCACACGATTCCTCAACCTAAAGAAAGGTCAATCTATCTTTTGTAGGTAGCCTCTTCCGCGCTGCAAGCCAAAGAGTAAAAGCATGCTTTGGTGTGACATACGAATTCCAAACTGAGCTTGGCCAAGTTAGCCTGGAACCCTTATATCGAAAAAACTCATATCCGAGCGATATACACATCCGCTCACCTACCGCCCAGGAGGATAACCTCCTCTTTGCCGCCGCAACGGACCCTTCTACAAGGCATATTTTATCACGAATCGCAACTAGCCTCTTGAGCAATGGCGAGTCGTCCCTTATACACTTCCAGTCCCAAGCATCGACATCCCCTTTAAGGTAGATATGATGCACCCAACGCACCCATAAAGTGTCCTTTTTCTTGTGAATGTTCCAAAAGGATTTTGCTAGCAGGGAATCATTCCAAGTTTTTAGATCTCGGAATCCCAATCCACCTTCCGATTTTGGCAAGCACATGGATTTCTAAGAAACCGGATGATGGCGCTTATGCCACAAGAAATTCCTGCACAGCTGAGTTACCCTCTCTATGATAGTACCCGGGACCGGAAAAATAGATAGCCAGAAGCAATCCACTCCTTGTAGCACTGATCTGATAAGCTCAGCTCTACCCGCAAAAGAAAGGCTAGAAGCCATCCAAGAGTTGATATACATAGTTATTTTATCAACAAAAGGTGCAAAATGATCCAACTGTAGTCTCTGAGCCGCCAACGGGACACCGAGATAACGGAAAGGCATCGCACCAACAGGGATACCAGTCAACTGCCTCATTTGAATAAGTTCTTCTCCATATACACCCGCCGTAAAGAGGCTAGACTTGAGCAAATTAGCGCACAAGCCCGATTTCAATCCAAAATCCCTGAGGCTATCCATAATAATACTGACAGAAGGAATGTCTCCTCTAGCCATGAGCATAAGGTCATCAGCAAATGCCAGGTGTGACAACCTAAGCTTTTCATACCTAGGGTGGAATTTGAAACCCAACCTGTTTGTACTTACCTTTAGACTTCTCGACAGATATTCAATGCATAGAAGAAAAAGAAAAGGAGACAAAGGATCACCCTGTCGCAATCCCTTCTTCCCATTGAACATCCCCCATATCCCTCCATTCAGGCCAATAGAATAAGATGGAGAGGTTACACATTGCATAATCCATCCAATAAATCTGTCCGGGAACTTAAGACCAGTCAGCACCTCAGCAAGGAATTCCCAAGAGACCGAATCATAAGCTTTCCGGAGGTCCACTTTAATCATGCACCTCGGGGATACCCTCTTCCTGTTATACTTTCGCAATAACTCTTGGACCAAATGAATATTTTCAATCATACTCCGGCCCTCCACAAAAGCAGATTGCGAAATATCAATAATTCCACCGAGCACAGGTCGTAGCCTCGCAGCCAGAATTTTAGAGATCACCTTATAGATCACATTGCAACAGGCAATAGGCCGAAAATCACTCACAGAATTAGCATGAGCAGATTTAGGCACTAAAGCAATCAAAGTGTGATTCATTTGCTTCAGAAGAGATCCTGATAAGAAAAATTCCTTGACGGCGTCACAGAACTGAACACCAATAATATCCCACGCCGTCTTGAAGAAGAGTGCACTATACCCATCCGGACCCGGGGCCTTGTCATTCCCAATACCGAATAGCGCCTCCTTAATCTCCTCCGAGGTAACCTCCTTCAACAGATCACAAGCTTGATGAGAGGAGATAACCTCTCCACACTGAAGCACCTGAGGGTCGATATGCTCAACCTGAGAACTAGCACCCAGAAGTCCCTCGAAGTAACGAAGAAATTCCAATGCTACCTCCTCCGTCGACTCCGTCAGGGAACCATCCTCCTTAGAAATAGCCGCCACATAACCCCGTCCCTTGTTTCTTTTCACAATGCTGTGAAAGAACTTTGTGCATTTATTAGATTTAGAAACATAGGTGCATTTAGCCAGTTGGTAAAAGTAGTCCATCTCCGCCTTAGATAAGGCCAATGCATTCTTACGTAACTCCACAACCTTCTCCCGAAGTTCAGAATTATCAAATTGAGATTGGATCTGAAGCTGAGCCAGTTTAAGGAGCCTCCTAGCCCGATCAGCTCGAGAAGCAATATGCCCAAAGTTCCTCTCATTTAGAAGTTTCAACGGGTCCTTCAATAGCTTAAGCTTGCGACAAAACTGAAATTGAAGAGAACCTACAATCTCAACCTCCCAGCCAGATCTAACAGTCTCCCGAAAGTCCTCATGACCTGCCAAGAAGTTCCAGAGTCGAAAAGGTCTATTCACCGTTCGGGGCCGCTCAAGTAAAGAAACTACTCCAGGGGAATGGTCAGATAGACAACCAGAAGGTAAGAATTCCACATGGCAGAAGAAGGCTCTCTGGTGCCAAAGTGGGTTGGCCATCACTCTATCCAACTTAGACCAGACAGTACCATTGGTCCAAGTCAGGTGGCATCCCGTGAACTGTAAGTCCGACAGTCCCAATTCATCACAACACTCAGTAAAGTCTTTAAATTGGTAGTGTGACACATCCGCACCACACACCCTCTCCTCCTGTCTCAAGATATTGTTGAAGTCCCCCATCAGAATCCAAGGCTCCGATAGAGTATCACCCCAACTAATTAAGTTCTCCCATAGGCTCCTCCTAGTCACAATGGAATGGAACCCATAAACAAAACTACCAAGGAAAGATACGGATGATACCTTACATACCACCCTGCAGTGAATAATCTGAGGAAGGACCTCCAGAGTATCTAACTGAATCTTCAATGGGTCATATAGGATTAAGATTCTACCTCCACCATGAGACGCAAAGTTGTTGACCTGCTTCCATCCTTTAAACCTCCTACACATGAACACTTCCAGTCCAGACTCCGAGAGTTTAGTCTCCAGTACTGCCAGTAAACCAATCTCCCTCTTCCTTACCATTGCCTCAACACCTTTTTGTTTCAGGGGTAGGTGAAACCCCCTGATATTCCAAAATGCCAACCTCATTTGGAAGATTGAAGGGGTTTTCCCTTCGCTTTTCTTTTAGATATTGAGGCGAAGCTGAGACCCTTCGCAGTCAATTTCCTATTCTCCCTCACAACCGCCTGACGACCCTGTGTCACCACCACAGTCTCCTTCTCCCTGCCACCTTCAGTTAACGGCTCCCGAGTCTGTATCGAAGATTCCTCCAAAGTCGGCAACGAACCATGCCCCACATCCTCGGATAGTAGACTGGATCCATTGTTAGTCCCACTGCAGGTGTATATAGCTCTTTGAGATTCTTGTTTCTTGCTCTTGCCCTAGCGGGTAGCCGTGGTCTCAGCAATCAGGGGTTTGTTTAAGGCTGTTTCTCGGGTATGCACGGGATACACTCACCCGACTAGAGCTCCTCGACCATTGAATTTTCAGTTAACATAATAAAACGGTATAAACAATAGTAATATCGGGAACGCTTATTATTTGGTTACTCTCTCATTTGGATAATGGTACCCATATGTCATGTCCGGATGGGTTCATCTGGAGTGCGAGCTCCGGTATGAACTGCCAGTGGTATGAGACACTGAAAGAGATTGATTAAAATATCAGGTGGTCTGATTGTTATTATTAATAAATAATATGACTTGCTTGATACATGTATAATATTGTTTAGTTGTACTTGTTACTATTCCTGATAATTTATCCACTATCATGTTTTCATGTATATTTTGTTACACTTCCTGGTACATGTCACACTTTCTGTGGTAGCATACTACTCATGTACACATATACTCTGCATTCTACGTATTTCCTATTCCATATATATTTTTCGTGCAAACACTATTCTTGTACACTCATGACACTATAACTAGATTATTCATGTTTCCTACTGATACCGATAGGTTACTATTAGTATTAGTATAAACATAACATGTTAAACAACTAAGACTTGATACATGATAATTAAACACTTTATATTAGTAGTGTGTAAGTAAATATATAACGTGTCTGATTATTCATATGCATGCGAATAACATGGTGATGGTATAATAACATAAAGTAGTTGAAGTAAATATATAACTCTACCCAATTGATATTGTTATACTTATAATCATGTATTATGGAGGTAATAATGTTATAACATGCTAAGTAGTGATGATGTTATAATACTGATAGGCACATTGTTACAACATGCTAGGTAATGATGATTTTATAGTACTGATAGTATAGTGTTATAACATATACTAGGTATTGACGATGATGTAGTACCGATAACAAATGTGTAATATAGATATACCAATTGTTAGACTATTTATATGGTACCACTATTATCCTAATATGTTTTATATATTATTGTGATTATACTATTGTAGTATATATCACTGCTTCCTTCATTTTATCACTCACTAGGTCGCTTTCTAACGACCCTGGATTTGCGTGCCCAGGTTGGAGATCTGAGATATCGCTATACCAGATATTTCCCGAGATTCTTTTGCAACCGTCACCCTTTTCAATTTATAGGTATCTTTGTGATTTGTTTCTGTTATCTTATTTATCCCTATTTTCATATCTGTTATGATCACTGACCTTTTTTATAGGTATTCTTATACTTATTTATGCTGGACTTATTGTGTATCTTATATATATTCCCTGTACTAAGGCTTAGCGCATATACATGAGGGTATTTCCACTCTGCGTATATATATCGCCGTAGCGTCTCTATATTCGTGGGATCGGGGCGTTACACTTGGACTCCAAATCAAGTATAGGAATGATGAAATTTTTGTCAATCAAGTCAAGTATACAAGATAGCTTATCAAAAAATTTGACTTAGAAGATGCGAAGATTAGCAAGATTCTCATGGCTACCACAACCAAACTTGACAAAGATGAACAAGATAAAATATTGAAACTAAACTCTATCATAGCATGATTGGTAGTTTGCTTTACTTGACGACAAGTAGATTAAACATTACGTTTAGTATTTGTTTGTGAGCTAAATTTTAATCTTGTCCTAGAGAGTCTCATTTGATTACGGTAAAACACATTATTAAATATCTCAAGAACACTATTAGAAAGAGATTGTGGTATCGAAGATCAGAAAATTCTCTATGATGAGTTATTCGGATGCTGACTATATCGGTTGTAGAGTGGATATGAAGACCAGTAGTGAAACTCGTCTATTTTTAAAAAATTGCATAGTTTCTTGGTCTTTTCAAGAAATAAAATTCTGTAACCCTCTCAACCACCAAGACGGAGTATATTACGGTTAGGGCTTGTTGTACACAAGTCTTTTAGATAAAACATACTCTCCTTGATTATGATTTGTATTATGATTATATTAAAATATTTTGTAATAACACTAGTACTATTCATATGACCAAGAATGCAAATCAACATAATAAGACCAAGCATATAGAGATTCGATAGCACTTTCTTAGAGATCATTATTAAAAAGCGATATTGAAATTGATTATATTTCTATAATTTTCAATCGACGAACATTTTTACTTAGCCACTTGACTATAATAGATATTTTCTTTTATTTGTGGTGAGTTAAATGTTTGTATGATGGACACATGATTTTCAATTGGTATCTTTCTATTTTTTTTAAATGGTTTACATTGTTTCTATTATTTTGGATCGATATGTTGTTTTGCTCCTTTTTGATGCATATAAAAAGGGAGAGAAAAATGTTGAGTTATTGTTATTTTATTTTGATGTTTTGAGATGTATAGTTATTTTCTTAATTCCTATTGGGGGAGAAGAATTTAGTTATTTTGTCTCAAATGATTTTATATGTCTTATATTCATTTACTCATATTTTATGCAATAGTTAGTTATGTTTCTTTTTATTTATTGCATATTTTTAGTTGGTGGAAGGAGGCATGGATGGATGGATGACTATTAGACATATTATTCTAAATTATTGAATTTTTATATATGCATGCATGTGACTTAATTATATTGATAAAATCTTTTAGTCATATTGATTATTGAACTTGATCTCATATAAGTATAATTTAAGGGGAAGCTTTTTTCAAAAGCTCTTCACATTTTTTTTACAAATAACTCATATGTTTTGTCATCATCAAAAAAGAAGAGATTGTTAGCCTAAAGTTACAATCACCGGTTTCTTGTTTTGATAATTATAAAACTCATAGAGTTATTAGGTACTAATCAAATTCAAGTATTTAAGTTTTTCATGGTTCAAATAATATTTCGTTTCATTCTTCCTCAAAAAAAAGGTGTTGTAGTCTCAAGTTCACTCAAAGATGAGATTCAAGCTTGGACGATCAAGCATGAATTTTTTGAGAAGCCCTTTTGAAGATTACTTGAAGAAATGTAGAGCCTATGTAAAAATTAGAATGTTTAAGTGTAGGGTGTTGAATTGATGCTCAAGATCACACACAAACAATACAAGATTTTGTATATAGTTCTTGAGTTTTGGTATGTTATAAAAAGGTTACTGATACATGGTACATATTTTTTTCAGATTTTATATTCAGTTGAAATATGTATCTTATAGCCTATATGTTTTTAAGACATATTTTAAACATATATAAAATATTCATTATCACAACCGTATTCGCATGCCCTGTGAAAATATTTTGACAGACAAATTAATTGATCAAACCTAAATTGAAATATTCATTATGTTAAGATTTAATAGATTTCCAAAATAATCAAGAAAATTTGACATCCGGACCTGCAGCAAACTCGGGTGAATGTTTTTTTTATCTATTTAAATTAGTGCTATTTATTTATTTATTTAAATTAGTGAGTTTTTTATCTGTTTAAATTAGTGAGCCTTTTGTTTTAAATAAAGTATGTTTTATTGTTGATAATCTATTTATTAGTAATTTATTTATCTAATGTTAATTATTAAATTATTTATTTAATTTCCCATCATTCTGAGAAGTATAAATTGTCTTGATTTAAATTTTAGTACAATATATTTAGAATTCTGTCATAAATATTATGATGATCTTAATTGGAAATATTCATTTCATTATACATTGTCGACTCTCAGGTAACTTTGAATATTTTATTCAGTTATTTCTGCTACTTAATTGAGATAACTAGCTATTTCACTCTGTTGCGAGGTAGAATTTATTGACTATTGCCCACTAAATAATGAGTTATGTGATTCCGGCCTTGAGTGAAAACCGGACTGAACATTAACTATGTAACTAAATTAATTTGAATTTGTGAACACTTGACTTATCTTGGAATTAACTGTGTTAGCATGTGTTTTGTCACTGTCTCCACATTATATTTTCTTAATCAAATGTTAATTTACATAGCTTAGAGTTGGTATTATCTTTCATTGATCTAATCTCTGACTCCTCCTGCATCACATACATATCATTGTAGGATAGTCTGCATTTAGGATCAGTTAGAATCTTGCATGTCTATTAGGAGTGATAGAACTTTTTTTGTAGGAGAAACTTTGGCACCAATGGACCCTAGTATTTATGATACGCTTAACACACTCATTGACAAGATAGAAAAGATGGAGCAGTAACTACAAGAAGTTAGGGATCAGGTTGATGTCAATTATAGGGATCTAGCAACCCGACTTGATAGGCTAGAAACCAATCGGAGGAGAGCCACAGAGGAGGAGAATTCTCAAAACGACAGTAGGTTTCCTAGGCGAGAGCGAGTTCAACCCTACTATATAGTTGACGCTGATGCCCAATATATCAAGAGTGTTAAAGTCGATGCTCCTTCTTTCGACGGGCGCTTGGATCCTCAGGTTTATATAGACTGGCAGTTAGCTATAGACCGATATTTTCGTTGGCATGACATGTTTGAGTCTAGGACGATTCGATTGGCCGTGATGAAACTAATAGGACAAGTAGGACAATATTGGAAAAACCTTGAGAGGATGAGATGTAGAAGGGAAGATTTAGTGGAGACTTGGGAAGGCATGAAAGAGAAGTTTATATTAAAGTACGTTCCACCGTCATTTAATCAGAAATTATTAGACAAGTGGAATCGATGGACTCAGGAGAACAAGTCAAGCCACCGATTACGTTGTAAAATTTGATGAATATTTGAATCGGTGTGAAGTAATCGAGTTAGAGTCTCCCGAACTGACCCTGTTTAGATTTAGCTCCGGTCTTAGGGATGATTATCGCCAAGAGCTCATCGCTCGAGGCATCACGACTCTAGAATAAGCATATTAGCTAATCACCGACTTAGATAAGTTTAGAGGATCCTATTTCACCAAACTGATTTTAGGGATAACTTTAAAATCGTCACTACTAGCAAACCAAGCTTTAGCCAATTTCTTTCTGCCCCTAGCAAACTTGCTTCCAGCTCTTCTTGCATCAAACCAGCAGGTCCTTCTGGTGCAAAGCTAATCACCTCCGAAAGGAGAACAATTAGTTAATCAGGAAAGGTCAACTCAAGGACCTAATACTATATGTGTTAAAAGTATGGACACATTGCCAGCCAGTGCCCGTGTCAAACCAAAATCCTCTTCCCATTGAAGATATAGAAGAAGTGGATGATGGAGAAGTGATCGTGCACCAACAAGATGACTCAGATGCTTCTGTTGAAGAGTATGAATTCAATCGGTGCATGAATTATGGAAGTGACGGGCCTACCTCCTAGTGTAGGACAAGCCCAATTAGGAGCGGATAGGTGCACCTTAGCCCAGCCTGAGCCACTCAATGATGAAAGACTGTCATATTTCAAACTTATATAAAAATTAAAAACAAGAGCTGCAAGGTGATAGCGGATAGTGGTAGTTGCATCAATGCCGTTGCATCAAAGTTAATCACCATCTTGGGAATAAGACTGGTGAAGCATCCAAACCCTTATAAGGTCACATGGATTGACGTTACATCCATAGATATTCAGGAGAGGTCAAATTCCCATCCAGTTTGCCACATACACAGATAATGTGTGGTGTGACATATACCCTATGGTTATTGGTCATATTATTTTGAGTCGACCATGATTGTTCAACTTAGATGTGATCATATATGGACGTACCAACTAACGTTCGTTCATCCATAATAAAAAAAGGGTGAAAATTATGCTGAATCAGCTGAAACCATCAACCCAAGAAAAAAAAGGTTGACAAAGGTAAAGACAATGTGGATGTCTTAACTCCTGGAAAGAAGGGTGATAAGGGCAAAGGTAAGATGGTAATGAATTTGATTAATCACGATTAAATTGAAAGGAACTTGCATGAGGGTTTTACTTGTTATGCACCCTTGACTCGAGAGGCTGATCGAAAAATTGAGGTGCAGATCTCAGAACATATTAAACCAATCCTAGAAGAATTTTCAAAATCCTCCCACAAGATCTGCCAGGTGAGTTGCCTCCCATGCGAGACATCCAACATACTATTGACCTAGTCCCAGGAGTAATTTTTCCAAACCTGTCCCATTACAGAATGAATCCTACCGAACATGCGAAGTTACAACGGCAGGTAGAGGAGTTACTTGACAAGGTTTTCATCAAAGAGAGTTTGATCCGTGTGCAGTTCCCGCACTATTGGCGCTAAAAAAGGATGGTACATGGAGTATGTTTTTGGATAGCCGCGCTATCAAAAATATCACCGTCAAGTATCGCTTCTTTATTACCCATCTTGATGATATGCTGATTTGATGTCAGGTGCCACAATCTTCTCCAAAATTGATCTTAAGAGTGGGTACCATCAAATTAGAATCCGACCATCAAAATTAAAGATGGGCTATATGAATGGTTGGTTATGCCCTTTGGATGTTCAATGCTCCTAACACCTTTATGAGAGTGATGACTCAATTGTTTCAGCCATTTATCGGTAATTTCATAGTGGTGTACTTTGACGATATATTGATTTACAGCCAAACTCAGGAGCAACATATGGACCATTTGAGGCAAGTCCTCCGCACACTCCAGGCTGAGAAGTTTTATGTAAATCCAAAGAAGTGTGCTTTCTGTATAGATAAGGTTGTCTTTCTAAGATTTATGGTTTCATCCGAGGGAGTATCCGCGGACCCTGGAAGGTGAAAGCAATCATCGAGTGGCCACAACCCAGAACGATTAGAGAAGTCAGAAGTTTTTACGGGTTAGCCACTTTCTACCGTTGGTTCATAAAAAACTTTAGTGCTATTATGCCACCTATAACCGACTGTCTGAAGAGCGAAGGATTCTAGTTGACTCCTGCCGTCATCAAGGCTTTTTGCAAAAAATAAGAGGATAACTGAAGCTCCTATTATACGTCTCTCTGACTTTTTGAAGGCGTTTGAAGTAACATGTGACGATTGGGACTGGCAATAGGTGGTGTGTTAAGTCAGGAAAATCATCTCGTTACTTTTTCAGTGAAAATTAAATGACGCTTGACAACGATACTCCACGTATGATAAGAAATTTTATGCGGTTGTGCAGGCTTTGCGTTACTGGAGACATCTGTTACCGCAGGAGTTCATACTGTATTCGGATCATGAAGCACTGAAGTATCTCAACTCTCCGAAGAGGCAAAATACGAGACACAGCAAATGGGTGGAGTTCCTTCAGGATTACACATTTGTTCTCAAACATAAGGCGGGAGTTGAGAATAAGGTCGCTGATGTACTCAGCCGGCGTGTTATGATTTTGGTAGTTATGAGTGCAGAAGTGATTGTACTTGAGAGATTGAGGGAGGAGTATGACTTGTGCCCTGACTTTAGGAAAATTTACGTCACATTACGGGACGGCTCCATTCATGAAATGGATGGCTTTCTGCTACAAAACGATGAACTATTCAGATTAAGTAAGCTATGTATTCCCCGTACGTCCATTAGGAATTTTCTCTCTTGGGAAATACATACTGGAGGTCTGGCTGGACATTTTGGTCAGAACAAAATAATTGAGGCTATTGAACACCGAGCTTGAAGGAAGATATCACTAAAATCATTGGCAGGGTCACACGTGTCAACTGGCCAAGCAACAAAAGCAGATTCTCAGACCTTACACCCCACTCCCTGTGCCCAATTGCTCTTGGTAAGATGTGAGTCTAGATTTCATATTAGAATTGTCAAAAACTCAGAAAAGGCACTACTCTATCCTAGTAGTAATTGATCGGTTCTCCAAAATAGCTCACTTCATCCTGTGCTCCAAGACCTTAGATGCGTCTCGAGTTGCTGTCCTATTCTTTGATAATGTCGTCAAGTTGCATGCGTTGCCAAAAATTATGATGTCCGATATAGACGTTAAGTTTGTTAGCTATTTCTGGTAAACACTTTGGCACAAGATGGGCACCAAATTACAATTCTTGACAGCTTTTCATCCACAAACAGATGACCAAATCGAGGTAGTAAATAGGACTCTAGAAAATCTCCTTGGATGTCTTGTAGGGAAAAATTTGAAAACTTAGAATCTCATTTTGCCTATGGCCGAATTTGCAAACAATAGTTCCGTCAATAGGTCTACGGGTCTTAGTCCTTTGAAATAGTAATTGGATTTAGACCTAGACAACCAATTGATTTAATTCCCATGGCTCATCATCATTTTAGGGTGTTAGATTCTGCATGAGCATTTGTATCTTATATACGTGCGCTATATGAGGAGATCAGAGAGAGATAATAAAAAACAATGTTGATTATAAAGCTTCTGTAGATTTACGTCGCAGACCAAGAACATTTAATATTGATGATTATGTGATGGTCCGCATGAGACTCGAACGGTTTCCTCCGGGAACCGTGAAGAAATTACACGCGTGAAGTGCAAGACCTGTCCAAATCCTCAAGAAAATCAATTTAAATACTTATGTGGTGGATCTCCCACCGGATTTTGGCATCAGTTGCACTATTAATGTTGAGGATTTGGTTCCATATAGAGGTATCTTTGATATCTCTTCTGATCTATTTATGGATGTGCCTACCCAGAATTTTCTTTCTGAGTGTCCTCACTACTTCTACTTCCTCCTAAATTATCCCATGCAACAGAAAATATAGATCTATCTTGGATGATCAGATCGTCTCTACTAGAGATGGAGGGACGCGATGAAGATCTGATTCAGAAATTTTTTAGATTACTGAGGAGGACTTCCGACAGCTTGATCCCGACCTACTAGAGCGCCTTCAGAGCCAACAATAGCTTCCCAGCACACACTCGACGGGGTCGAGCTCTTCCCACCCTGGGAGAATTGATGAGGACATCACGCAGCTTAGGAGGCGATTCGATCTAGTCTATTTCAAGAAGCGGCATAATGCAATTCTTTGATTTTAGCCTAGTTTTATTTTAAACTTGTTTTATGTTTTAGTTGATGTAGTAGGTGTTCTTTTGTGGGCGTTTAGTGCCACATCGGTTATTTCTTAGAAATCATTTCTTGTAAAGCTTATAAAAGCTCTCTCTGACTGCTTCTTTTAGATTTTTGAATGATTAAAACTTTACTCAAATTATCCGGTTAAATTCTTGAGCTTATCTGCTCTCAAGTTTTGGGTGAGAAGCCCGCGTAAGGGGTAGAAATCTGAAATCTTATCCTGTTTTAATTTCAAATTTTAGTTACGATTTGAAGGTGATTGCGATCAAGGATGATTTTACATCAAAAAGCTATTGCTTCCTTAGACACTTAAATAAGTGGTGTTCTTTTATTGATAATCTGAAGCACAATTGTCACACAGATGATTGCTTATTAAACTTAGTGTCACATGCTATTATTATGTAAAAGAATTAGCTAGTTGACAATATCATACCTCTTAGTGATGAACATTTCAGGGTGGAATTACACTTGTTACGGCACACAAGTCTGCATGTTTTTCATTAAGGTGCAGGGCTTGTGAACTTACAGATTAGCTGGTCAGCTGTAGCTTTATGTTATTGTTCAAATCTATTGAGAGATTGTTTCACTAATTCAAATTTGCTTTGTGAGGTGAAATTAAATTGATGAATGTGTTCGGCACAGAATTAGAATTATATTATACATTTAATTCATTGATCATCAGCGTTTTTTTTTGTTTGTTTGTTACCTTCACTGGTGGTTGTATTGTGTTCCATTTTTTGTATGTGAGAACGCCCATGGTCTTCCGTTTTACATTGTGCATACACGCGCTTGTCTGACCTCTCTCACATCTTGTGGATGCAAAATGGACTTGTGGACTGTGACATTCTCACATTCTGTTTTTATACTTTTACCTGATTTGATACTTTGCACTTGTTTCTAACTCATATCGTGTATGCAGGTTTCCACGTTTGCTGACATGGAAGGAGAGGAAACATTTGATCCATCGTTTCTTGGACATGCTGAAGAAGTCGTAGAGGAGCGCATTGCTGATGATGATGTGATTATGATTAAAGGCACAAAAAACACAAATGCGGTTAGTGCATCCCATTAGGAAAGATGTTCCAAGATTTCTTGTTTAAATCCTTTCCTGGAGTGGTATTAAATTTAATTTATCATCCCTATCCAGGTATCATTGATTCTTAGAGGTGCTAATGACTATCTGCTTGATGAGATGGATCGATCTTTGCATGATGCACTGTGCATTGTCAAGAGGACCCTCGAGTCTAATGCAGTAAGTCTGACATCCTTCTGAGATTTTCGAATTTAGTTATGAACTATAAATTGGATATATCAATAACGGTTATGTTAGATGTCTGATCTAATTAAAGCATTAATTCAAGGTGTCTGCTTTCATTTTCGGTGCCTGTCTCAAAATAAAATACGGGATATTTAATACGAGGAACCATTCTGTTACACAAGGATGCATTTCTTTTGATAAGCCCATCTTAACATGCTTCCTCTCCCTTTTTCTTTATTGCATTGCTGTAGTAATTTGGTTAGAATTTGTTGCAGTCTCATATTTTGAGAATTTGGTATTGAGAATTTTAGATCCTTCCATGGGTTGGTGATGCAGGTTGTTGCTGGTGGTGGTGCAGTTGAGGCTGCATTATCTGTGTATCTGGAATACCTCGCAACAACATTAGGTTCCAGAGAGCAGTTAGCAATTGCAGAATTTGCTGAATCTCTTCTGATTATCCCTAAGGTATTTCAGTCAGCAGGTTACTGTTTCTTTTATTTTTATTTTTTTTTCATTTGCATTTGTTTGCTTGTATGATGAGGTTGAACTTGTGGATTTTAGGTTCTTTCTGTGAATGCTGCAAAGGATGCAACTGAGTTGGTGGCAAAACTTCGGGCATATCACCATACTGCTCAAATAAAGGCAGATAAGCAGCACCTTTCAAGGTATTACAGAACTTTGAATCTTCTTTTTATTATTGAGCTACGTATTAGCCATCTCAATTTCTACTTTGCTGATATTGTCTGTTTTTAGAAAACAGTTGCTCATTTTCTTGAATTACATATTTAGCCAGTTCCACTGTCTGTCAATTTTTCATCCATTAGTTTCCACTAGTTCCCAAGTTCATGTGTTTTTTTAGCAAAAGATTGGTAATCCATCTGATAAACTTTATTATGACTAACAGCCCTTGCTCCAGCTATTTCTATTTGCCCCCATTCTTATGAATTCCTTTTCACCAGTCTTTTCTATTTAATTGCAACATTGAGTCTGGGGAGCAGGTTTGTCAAATAAAAATTAAATCTATAATATTTTGTCACAAGTTGTTACCAGTTAAATAATCAAATTCTTATATGGTCTATATTGAGCATGGGAAATTCAGTCCTCATCAGCACCTACTTCTGTTTACTAGTTCTACTTAAATGTTTTCAAGTCTTACGGGACACTTTTAGGCCACTATCTTGTATCAGCTGCTCATTTCCATCTGGTTGTTCTTTGGGCATCTTCTATTTGTATTCACCGTAAGAAACACTTCATTATCCGGTGACCAAGATCAATGAGTTCACTGGCTGCAACCTATGATGTGATTTGGCAGATCCATCTATCCACCTTCAGATTCAAGTCATCGATAATTTCTAGTTCGAGAAAACTGCATCAGCTGCATGCTGTTGAATATTATCTAGATACGATTACTTATTAGTTGTAGAAAGGAAAGTAGTCATGCTGAAATTTTGATGCTTTGCAATCATTTCTTATGCATCATTTGCTTCCCTGCAGTATGGGACTAGATCTCACAAAAGGTACAATCCGAAATAATCTTGAAGCCGGGGTTATTGAGCCTGCAATGAGCAAAGTGAAGATAATTCAGGTAATTCAACATTTAGCAGATAATGGTTGTATTATATCAATAAGCATCAGTAAGTTCATTTATAAAATAGGTATTTACAATTGAGTTCATATTCACATACATTTCTTCTTTTGGGTGCTAGTATGCTACTGAGGCAGCCATAACCATTCTGCGAATTGATGACATGATTAAGCTTAGTAAAGATGAATCGCAAAATGATGATGAGTAATGCTTGGTGGGAGCTGATGAGCTTCACAATTCTGTGCCTCTAGCTGTCAGAATGATGTTTCCTGGTTTCAGGATGATAGGTAACCCCTGCATTGTTTTTACGTGCTCAGTGGGATGACAGATGAACCATGAAAGTTTTGTTGTGTGTGTGACGTTCAGCTGTAGGTGGTGATGTTGAAGTATGAAGAATATATATGTAAATCTTTGAATTGAATTACGGCGAGATCTGTTGATTGAATCAATTGGATGATGGTTGGAGTGTGTTCTCCTTCCATTGGGAATGAACGTGGTATATTCACATGTTCAATTCTGACTTTGAATGAATGAGATATTCAAGTCTAAAGATTGCCTAATTCAAAACCAAAATGAGAGTAAAGGTAGCTAAAAGCATTTAATCCTACATTGGCCATGGGATGGAAGTTCGTAGTGTTTAAATAGAGAAAATTGAGAACGAAGGGCGTGCCCTTTGGGTACTTGGAGTTTTCGTGTGCGATTGGGAGGGACCCATGCCCGCACATGCACGCGCGCCGCCACTAGCGGCAGCGGCCGGTGCCAGGGCCGGGCTCGGGCACGGGCTCAGGAAAAGAGATTCCCGAAGCCAGAAAAATTTGACGACACAGAATTCAAGAGGTGGCAACAGAAGAGCAAATTCTTGCAAGAAGATCTACCAGAACCCGGAATTCATCTGGCCAAATTCCTGCAAGAAGATCCACCAGAACCCGGAATTGATCGGGACTCAGTCCTTGCAGTCGATGCATGGACTCAAGGTGACTTCCTTTACCGAAATTATATTTTAAATGGACTGGATGACTCTCTTTATAATGTCTACAGTCCTATCACAACGGCAAAGAAGTTATGGATCAGTCTTGACAAGAAGTACAAGACTAAGGATGCTGGTACCAAGAAGTTCGTCGTAGGACGATTTCTGGAGTACAAAATGGTGGACAGTAAGACTGTAATCAGTCAGGTGCAAGAATTTCAACCTATCTTGCACGAGATAGAAGCCGAATGTATGATTCTACCTGAAACATTTCAGGTTGCTACTATCGTGGAGAAACTCCCACCTGCGTGGAGAGATTTCAAGAATTACCTGAAGCACAAGCGAAAAGAGCTGAAGTTGGAAGATCTCATTGTGAGGCTTCGAATCGAGGAGGACAACAGAAAGTTTGAGAAAAGGAGCAGTAAGAACTCCTATGAAGCCAAAGCCAATGTGATCGAAGACTCAAAGGGGAAAGCGTTTACTTCCAAAGGCTTAAAGCGGAAGAAGACTTCCCAGGGGTACAAAGGCAAGGTCCAAGAAGGCAAGAACATGCCCTTCAAGGAAACCTGCTACATCTGCAATAAAGAGGGGCATAAGGCGAATGAATGTCACAGCCGTCTCAAACAGAACAAGAATCTAGTTGATGGTCTTTTTAAAGACAATGTTGCAGTGGTAGACAAAAAGTCTGTGTATTTGTACCCGAAGCTTATAAATAAAGGAAAATCTTCTGTTTATTTGCTTGAGTCTCCTATTTTATGGCATGCTAGATTAGGGCATGTAAATTTCAAGTCTTAAAAGAACTTGTCTAATCTAGGATATATTCCTAAACTCAACTTGGAAGAAATTCGCAAGTGTGAGATTTGTGTTGAGGCCAAGTTAGTGAAAAATTCATTTCACTCAATTGATCGAAATACAGAACCTTTAGGGTTAATTCATAGCGATCTGTGTGACTTGAAGTTTATGCTAACTAAAGGCGGTAAAAAGTATTTTATTACTTTTATTGATGACTGTACAAGATACTGTTATGTGTATTTTTAAACAGTAAGGATGAGGCAATAAATATGTTTATAACATATAAAGTCGAAGTTGAGAATCAACTCAACAAGAATATCAAGATTTTAAAATCCGATAGAGGTGGAGAATATGAATCAAATGATTTTAGTAAGTTATGTGCTAAATTTGGTATAATCCATCAAACATCACACTATATACTTCTCAGCAAAATGGAATTGCTGAACGGAAGAACAGAACTTTGAAGGAGATGGTCAATTCCATGCTCGTAAGTTCTGGAGCTCCGCAGAACTTGTGGGGGGAAGCTCTATTAACTGCAAATTATATTCTAAATAGAGTACCCCACAAAAAACTAGGTCTTATACCATTTGAGTTATGGCATGGAAGGACACCTTCCTACCATTAACCCAAACTGTGGGGTGCCTTGCAAAGGTGCTAGCACCATTACCTAAAAAGACTAAGTTGGGAGCAAAAACTATAGACTACATATTCATAGGCTATGCCTTAAATAGTAGTGCTACAGATTTCTGGTTAATACCAGATATTCATGTAAACATGATTATCGAATCTAGAGTGTGTTCTTTGAAGATATTTTTTCATATAAACGGGAAGCAGATAAGACTTCTGAGAAAAGAACACATGAGATGGCATTCAGGACGAAAGCCCCGAGGAACCGATTGTTAATGCGAAAATTGAACCAAGAGGAAGTCAGAAATCTAGAATCTCAAAATCTTTTGGTCTAGATTTCATAACATACGCTATTGAAAGCGAGCCTCAAACATTTAAAGAGGCTGTGTCAACCCTAGAAGCACAAATGTGGAAAGAAGCTATAAATAGCGAAATAGAATCCATACTAAGTAATCATACTTGGGAACTGGCAAACTTGCCTCTTGGCAATAAACCAATTGGGTGTAAGTGGATTTTCAAAAGAAAATTAAAACCCGATGGATATATCGAAAGTACAAGGCTAGATTAATAGCCAAAGGTTATCGACAAAAAGAAGGACTTGACTACTTCGATACTTATTCACCAGTAATAAGAATAACATCCATTCGAATGTTGATTGTGTTGGCCCAAAGGCCCATCGCTCTAGTTTTGATGATGATCAACTCATGTAGTTATTGCACTAATGATCTTGTGTTTAATTAGTGACAGATTTGTTATCAAGATCTTAGTAGGTATGGAGCTTCAACAAAGGATTTAAAGTCAAGTTTTAGAGTTAGCACCGGTTGATTCACGAGCCTATGCATCAAGACCACATCAAGAGTTGAGCTCGTTGGATCGTGTTTGAACCAAGTCTAGAAGATGAGAAGGCTTCAAGTGAAGACTTCAAGAAGATGAAGACTTGTGTCTAGGTATAAGATTTTTGTTTTTAGATAAAATGTAAAGGATAGAATAGTTGGTGGATTGCTCAAGTATATATATCACACACACACACTCTTGATAGTTTTGTTTTTACAAAAGAATTTTTACTTTGGAAAAATACCTTTTGGTTTTTGGAATATCTTATATACATATCTTTTAACCAAACCAACTTTATAGCTTAATGTCAAAAACATAGATATCTTATTTGTGTAGTGGATCATATCCATACACACTATGCTTTAATGAATTCAAAATATCTTATTTTTGTATCATGAAGAAGTTTGGAAAACAAGTTTTAGAAAAATACATGTTTTCATTTGAACCAATATTTCCAACTTACAAAAATAGTCCAAATCTTTTATAACATGCCTTGATTTTGTGCAAGTATGTTTGATTATCAAAGTATATTGGTAAAACTATTTTTGTAGATTTTTCAGTATTTTATGGGATTTTATTTGAACCAATAAGACCAAGTTTTAAATCCCTAAGTTTTCTGATCTGGCTGTAGCCGGTCGACCGACCCGGTCGACCGACGTGCACAGACGTGCACGCCAGTTCTGCAGGATGGCCGGCCGACCGACCCGGTCGACCGTCCAGAGAGCTCTGCTCTCTGGAAAGGCCCCGGACGGCCGGGCGGCCGACCGAACAAAAAGATTGCTCTCTGTATCCTGGCTCGGTCGACCACCCGATCGACCGATGGCTCAAACGGTCTGAAATATGACCGTTGGCCGGCCGACCGGACGGTCGACCGTTAGGCCTGACAGACCCCAACGGCTAGTTTTTCTAGCCCTATAAATTTGGGGGTTTGGGCATTGTTTTTCACCAAGATTTTAGGAGAGCTTTGAGCCAGTTTTTCCCACTTGTTTAAAAGAGTTTTCTCCACTAAATTTAGAGCTAATACTTCCAATCAAAAGGGGAGTTTTTATCAAGAGTGTTAAAAAGAGATTTCTTGAGTTTTCCTCTACTATCTCTTTCCTTGTTTTCTCACACGACACTTGAGCTATCCATTGCTATATCTACCTATAGGGTTTTGTTGTGAGAGGATTTTAGGTGATCAAGAGTTGTGATCACCAAAGTTCTACTTTGTTTTTTGAGAAGGCGAACGGTTGTGTTCGCATTGTTTCGGGTCCTAGTGTGGACTCGGTGTTTCGGGTTCGGGTGCGAACTCTTTATTTGAGGTGTGGCCTCGGCGAGCCGATGGGCTTGCGGTGTATACGGGACTAGAGAGTTCGAGGGATTGTAGGTGTTGCGGCACCGAGGAGTGATCCATTGGGATCAAGCATAGTGGAAATCCTTCGTGTGTCGAAGGCGGGGATGTAGAGCAAGTGTGCTCGAACCTCGAAACAAATCCCTTGTGTTTGCGATTGCTTACTCTCTCTCTCTCTCTCTATCTCCTTGTTTATATCTTGCATTCAATTATTGTGTTAATCTTTATATGCTTGATATAATTGTGTGCTCATATTGATATACTTGCTTGGGTTTGCTTGCTAACACTTGTATTCAACCAAGAGAGCCAACGCGACACCTCAACCCTTATCAAGGGGAATCTAGAGGAGTTTGTCCAGAGCCCTTCACGGAAAATTCGGCAACACTCTTGTGTTATACGTGGTGTTTAGTGTAAGAGTTTAGTTTAGGTCATAATAGTTTTTACTTCCGCATTATTTGGCATTAAGTGACCATTAGATTAGCCATCACCTATTCACCTCCCTCTAGGCGAATTACAATTGGTATCAGAGCTTGGTACTCTGATTTGGGTCTTACAACCTAGAGTTAAAGATCCTTTTTTTAGGCTAATCACAGTATTTTTGTACACACACCATGGACTGTTGGCCCAAAGGCCTATCACTCTAGTTTTGATGATGATCAACTCATGTAGTTATATTTGCTAATGATCTTGTTTAATTAGTGACAGATTCCTTATCAAGATCTTAGTAGGTGTGGAGCTTCAACAAAGGATTTAAAGACAAGTTGGAAGCTAGCACCGGTTGATTCACGAGCCTATGCATCAAGAACACATCTAGAGATGAGCTCGGTGGATTGCATTTGGACCAAGTCAAGAAGATGAGAAGCCTTCAAGTGAAGACTTCAAGAAGTTGAAGACTTGTGTCTAGGTATAAGATTTTTATTTGTTTTAGATAAAAATGTAAAGGATAGAATAGATTGGTGGATTGCTCAAGTCATATCACACACACACTCTTGAGATTTAATTGTCTTTTCATAAAAGAATTTTTAGTTAGAAAAGACTCTTTCATTTTGGTAAAAAGATTTTCTTGTTAAGAAAAGATTTTCATTGTGACAAAATTCTATTTGGTTCTTGGTATTTCAAGTTTACATATCTTATATCCAAAATCAAGTTTAGTGCTTTATGTCAAAAACTAGATATTTCATCTTGATTGTGTAGTGGATCATATCCATACACACTATGCTTTAAAGTATATCTTGTTTTTGTATTTGATGAAAATTTGGAAAAACATGTTGTTTTAGAAAAACAGTTTTTATTATGAGCCAATATTTCCAAGTTACAAAAATAGTCAAATCTTTAATAACATGCCTTGATTTTGTGCAAGCATGTTTCTATATCATAAAACTATTTTTTGTAGAATTTCTAAGTATTTATGGGATTTTTTTATTAAGCCAAAAAGATCAATCTTTAAATCCCAAAATTTTCAGGTTCTGGCAGCTCTGATTTTTCAGAACTGACAGTGGCCGGTCGACCGGGTCGGTCGACCGGACGTGCACAGACGTGCACGCCTGTGAGCACTGGAGAACGTCGACCGTGCCGGTCGACCGCTTCAGAGAGTCTGCTCTCTGGAAATTCCGGTCGACCGCACCGTCGACCGACAGAGAAGTAATTCTCTGCTCCAGGTGCGCGGTCGACCGGGACGGTCGACCGGAGGCTGCAACGGTCGGATTCTTGACCGTTGCCGGTCGACCGGAAGCTCTGACAGAGCCCAACGGTCAGATTTTTCTGGCCTCTATAAAAGGGGTTTTTGTCATTGTTTTGAGCCAAGATTTTTGGAGACCTTAGAGCCTGTTTTCTCATATTCATTTCAGAGGTTTTTCTCCACAAAAATAGTGAGCTAATACTTCCAATCAAAAGGGAAGATTTTATAAGAGTGTAAAAGTGATTTCTTGAGATTTTCACCAAAAATTCTTTCCTTGCTTTCTCACACAAACACTTGAGCATCCATTGAGCTATTCATCCTATAGGTGTTGTAGTGAGAGTTTTTGTAGGTGATCAAGTGTTTAGATCACCAAGATTTCATCTTGTACTTTGAGGAGACGGGCAAGTGTGCTCGTGGTTGTTTAGGGTTCGGGTGCGAACTCTTGTAGCTTGAGGTGCGGCCTCGACGAGCCGGTGGGCTTGTGGTGTGTAAGGGACTTTGGGAGTCCGAGGGCTTGTAGGTGTTGCGGCACCAAGGAGAGATCCGGTTGGATCGTGCATAGTGAAAATCCTTCGTGTGTCGAAGGCGGGGATGTAGAGCAAGTGTGCTCGAACCTCGAAACAAACCCTTTGTATTTGCGATTGCTCACTCTTGCTCTCTTACTCTTTTTGTCTCACTTATATCTTGCATTACTTTATAGTCTTTATCTCTTATATGCATGATATACCTTTGTGCTCATAATTGCTATACTTGCTTGGGATTGTTATTAACACTAGTATTCAACCAAGAGAGCCAACGCGGCACCTCAACCCATTCAAGGGGAATCTAGAGGAGTTTGTCCAGAGCCTCGCAAGGGGAATTCGGCAACACTCTTGTGTTATACATAAGTGTTCAATTAAAAGAAGTTTAATTGGTCAACTTAGTTTTAATTCCGCATTATTTGTTTATAAGTGACCATTAGATTAGCCATCACCTATTCACCCCCCCCTCTAGGTGATCTTACAATTGGTATCAGAGCCAAGTGCTCTTGATATTGGGTCTCACAACCTAGAGTTAAAGATCCTACTTTTAGGCTAATCACAATATTTTGTACACACACCATGGACTTCATGTCACCACCCACCTTTGACATCCTCAACATCAACATTTGGAAGGTTAAGATGTCATTGTACCTCAAAGCCCTAGGTTTTCATGTCTATCTTGCCACTACTAATAATGCTTATTCTTTAGATGGTAAGAACATTGAGGCTAATGCAAAAGCCCTTCATGCTATCAAGTCAACCCTAAATGATGATTATTTATCTAGGGTTTCTAATGTTGAATCGGCTTTTGTAGTATGGAACATCATCACCTCCCTCGGCGAAAAAGATCTATACTATGCGGGGAGTGACTCGGACGTTGGAAGCGACACCTCCAACGCATGCTTTATGGTCCAAGGGGATGACCCCCTTGAGGTAAATTCCGAATCCGATGATGAGGACATGTCATATGATGAGCTATCTACTTTTTGTCATCTATTGCTTGAGAAATATGACATGATTAGAAAAGAAAATAAAAATTTGAAAAAGAACATTGCTTGCATGCATATAGAACAAGATTCATTTAGAAGTAACATTGCATGCTTAGAATTAGAAAATAATAATTTGAAAAAGGATTTTGATTGCATGCTTAAAGAAAATGATTCTTTTAAATCTAAAATTGCATGCTTAGAAAAGGAAAATAAAGATTTGAAAAATGAGAATGTTTCCTTGATTGCCAAATTGAATGATTTATGTGAAGGGAACACTATTTTGAAAAATAAGATTGATTTGGTGAAAAACAAAAGGAAGATGTTTTTCAAGAAAATATCACTTTGAAAAGAAAATTTATTGAAAAAGAAAAAGATTTTGTTTCACAAAAGAAAAAGAAAATTGATCATATATCTCATCATGCTTTACATGCCACCACAAATGAGATAAATGTTTTGAAAAATAAAATGGATAATTTGAGTTCAACTTTGAACTCTTGTGCATTTAATCATACTAAGTTGGAGTCAATGTTTTCAAAGAAACAAACTCCTCATGTTCATGCACATCACTCTCATCATCATGCTTATGTTGCACACCATGATCACAATCCTACACATAAGCATACTAAGGTGTACGTATGTACACATTGTGGCCGCAAAGGCCATTTAGCAAAATTTTGTTTTGATAAGAAACCTCATTTATATTTTGCTAAGTATAAAAGATTTTGGAATCCTTACAATAAAGCTAACCCCAAAGGACCCAAGAAAGTATGGGTACCAAAACCCCCACCCTTTGATTTTGATGTAGGTGAGGGCTCTCACAAAACGTGAGAGGATTGGTGCCTTGATAGCGGATGCAATGGACATGATGGACAAACTTTTGGATGCATTGCTATCAAGGAAATTTTGGTGGGTCAACCACCATGCTAGGAGCTTTGGAGTTGGTAACAATTTCTAAACTCCTATTTCATTATGCACATGCTTTTAATTTCATATATCATATAGCATTTTTTTTGGTGCTTCATGTGGCATTTACATGCTTAAATGTAGAATGTGTCAAAACTTGCATTTATACATATATGAATAGTGAAGTACAATTGACTCATACATATTTGAACTTCATGCTCATTTGTATCCACTATATGCATGTGTATAGGCTAGTTTTGATGATTCGGTCATTTATACTTGTTATGCCTATCTTTGATCTTACTTCATGTATATGTGTGTTTAATTCAAATCTAATAAATATACATGTATACCCCTTGAGTCATTTGCCTTCATGCAATATATATTGGACTCTTTTCATATTTGGGATATGTATGCATATTGTTAGAATTGGATAAATCATACATATACCATGAAGATTAGTATTATAATAATAAAAAAAAATGCTTTTTCATGTTTTTGATTTGTACAACAAAATGTGATTTATGATCTTTTTGAGCTTGAATGACTATTTTCATAAAAATGCTATTTACATGATCTTTTGAACACTCATCTTTTATGATAAAAGATAATTTTTGAGCTTTATGGACTATGAGTGCTTGAACTTTTATGTATTTAGTATTATTCATGAAAACATTTGACTTTGTATTTTTGAAGGATCTTTAACTAGTTTGTCAAAAATTCATTTAAACTAGTTATCTATTCTTCAAATTGATTCACATGATCCTATTTTTAATCATATGGATAAATTCTTTTGTATTTTCAAAATTTATTTGATGCTTCATAATTTGAATATTAGTTTAAATGTTAGCATTTGTCAACACTTGGATTTATACTTATACACATTATGGATCACAAATAAATCTATATATGATTGGGTTTGAATGCTTATTTGTGCCCATTAGGTGTGCTAGTATAGCCTAAGTTTTGATGATTATTACATTTTAAACTTGTATTCCCATTTTGGATTTATGCTATGATCGTGTGCTTTCATTTCATGTATATGTTTGTCTTGCCAAAACATTAAGATATACATGGATACCTCTTGAGTCATTTGCCTTTCATGCAAATCTATATATAGACTCAAATGTGTTTTAAGGATATGTATGTATACTTAATGTCTTGTCAAAACATACATATATCTTGAAATATAAATTTTTGTTTTTAATAAAAAAAAATTTTTTCAATAAAATTTTGTGATGGATTTCATGATTTCAAAATTTTAAGGAATATTGAGTTTTATTGCTATTTTTCATGATACCATGTTCCACATAACACTATCACACTCACTTCTTTTTGATATGGACTTTATGGATAGAGTGCCTTTTAGTGCCTTGTGTTTCATTGATATTTCATGAAAAACTTTTGACTTATTCCTTGATTGAAGGATTCCGTACTAGTTGTTAAACACCTTCATTTAACTAGTTCGAATTCTTCATGTGGTAGATTTTATGATATATACACTTAAGCTTAATTTTCAATTGGTATCATTGGATAGTTTCAATTGGTATCAATATGACCTCTTATTGTGTATACTCATATGTTGTTCTTTCATATATGTATGTATCTACTTAAATTGGTATACTCTTTTCATACATATATATGATTGTTGTGTGCTTGTATTAAAATGGATTTATATTTTAAAGCACAATAGTTGTTAATGCTAAGCTTACTTCAAATCTTATTTATTTTAAAGCTTAAGCATTGTATTTCAAAATTGGTATCACAATTCAAAATTTGATTGTTCTACATTTGGTACCTTAAAAGAAAGTTGTGTATTTTAAGATATTTCAAAATTTTGTTTTCATAAGAAAAGTTCAAAATTTTGTCTTGTTAAAGAAATATTCAAAATTTTTGATTTGTATTTCCTATATGCAAGGAGAGCTTAACATCTCTCTTACATATGGATTCATGTTGAGTATATCATAAATTGAGGAGCTTGACAACTCTTCTTCATATGATATACGTGTGTAGGGGGAGCTTCACATCTCCTCTTATGCATTACATAATATGTGTTATGTGAGTTAGGGCTTGTCATCCCTTCTTCATGTAATGCATATGTGTAGGGAAGTTAACTTAGCGTCTTCCTCTTCATGAATGTATATCGCATATAAATCTTATTGATTGATTTGATTTTACCCTCCTTGATTTCCTTATTTTTGACAAAAAGGGGGAGAAAATTTGTTTGATGATTTGAACTTTGAACCCTTTGTTGATGATTGACAAAAAGGGGGAGAAGTATTTGAGTTATATGCATGATTTCCTTAAGGGGGAGAAGTATTTGTTCCTTACTTAAGGGGGAGAAAGATTTTGATGACTTGTGCTTTTACTCATGCATAGCAATAATATAATAAGATAAAAGTTTGAGAAAAAGATTTGTGCATTCATTTGCATACATATTTATGTGCTTTAATGTCATATCTAGTTATTTCTTTTGATGCATGCGTTAAGGGGGAGCTTCTTTGAAGCTTTAATTTAATCCATGCATATATAACTTCATGAGTTTTGTCATCATCAAAAAGGGGGAGATTGTTGGCCCAAAGGCCTATCACTCTAGTTTTGATGATGATCAACTCATGTAGTTATATTTGCTAATGATCTTGTTTAATTAGTGACAGATTCCTTATCAAGATCTTAGTAGGTGTGGAGCTTCAACAAAGAATTTAAAGACAAGTTGGAAGCTAGCACCGGTTGATTCACGAGCCTATGCATCAAGAACACATCTAGAGATGAGCTCGGTGGATTGCATTTGGACCAAGTCAAGAAGATGATAAGCCTTCAAGTGAAGACTTCAAGAAGTTGAAGACTTGTGTCTAGGTATAAGATTTTTATTTGTTTTAGATAAAAATGTAAAGGATAGAATAGATTGGTGAATTGCTCAAGTCATATCACACACACACTCTTGAGATTTAATTGTCTTTTCATAAAAGAATTTTTAGTTAGAAAAGACTCTTTCATTTTGGTAAAAAGATTTTCTTGTTAAGAAAAGATTTTCATTGTGACAAAATTCTATTTGGTTCTTGGTATTTCAAGTTTACATATCTTATATCCAAAATCAAGTTTAGTGCTTTATGTCAAAAACTAGATATTTCATCTTGATTGTGTAGTGGATCATATCCATACACACTATGCTTTAAAGTATATCTTGTTTTTGTATTTGATGAAAATTTGAAAAAACATGTTGTTTTAGAAAACAGTTTTTATTATGAGCCAATATTTCCAAGTTACAAAAAATAGTCAAATCTTTAATAACATGCCTTGATTTTGTGCAAGCATGTTTCTATATCATAAAACTATTTTTTGTAGAATTTCTAAGTATTTATGGGATTTTTTTTTATTAAGCCAAAAAGATCAATCTTTAAATCCCAAAATTTTCAGGTTCTGGCAGCTCTGATTTTTCAGAACTGACAGTGGCCGGTCGACCGGGTCGGTCGACCGGACGTGCACAGACGTGCACGCCTGTGAGCACTGGAGAACGGTCGACCGTGCCGGTCGACCGCTTCAGAGAGTCTGCTCTCTGGAAATTCCGGTCGACCGCACCGGTCGACCGACAGAGAAGTAATTCTCTGCTCCAGGTGCGCGGTCGACCGGGACGGTCGACCGGAGGCTGCAACGGTCGGATTCTTGACCGTTGCCGGTCGACCGGACCGTCGACCGGAAGCTCTGACAGAGCCCAACGGTCAGATTTTTCTGGCCTCTATAAAAGGGGTTTTTGTCATTGTTTTGAGCCAAGATTTTGGAGACCTTAGAGCCTGTTTTCTCATATTCATTTCAGAGGTTTTTCTCTACAAAAATAGTGAGCTAATACTTCCAATCAAAAGGGAAGATTTTATAAGAGTGTAAAAGTGATTTCTTGAGATTTTCACCAAAGATTCTTTCCTTGCTTTCTCACACAAACACTTGAGCATCCATTGAGCTATTCATCCTATAGGTGTTGTAGTGAGAGTTTTTGTAGGTGATCAAGTGTTTAGATCACCAAGATTTCATCTTGTACTTTGAGGAGACGGGCAAGTGTGCTCGTGGTTGTTTAGGGTTCGGGTGCGAACTCTTGTAGCTTGAGGTGCGGCCTCGACGAGCCGGTGGGCTTGTAGTGTGTAGGGACTTTGGGAGTCCGAGGGCTTGTAGGTGTTGCGGCTTCAAGGAGAGATCCGGTTGGATCGTGCATAGTGGAAATCCTTCGTGTGTCGAAGGCGGGGATGTAGAGCAAGTGTGCTCGAACCTCGAAACAAACCCTTTGTGTTTGCGATTGCTCACTCTTGCTCTCTTACTCTTTTTGTCTCACTTATATCTTGCATTACTTTATAGTCTTTATCTCTTATATGCATGATATACCTTTGTGCTCATAATTGCTATACTTGCTTGGGATTGTTATTAACACTAGTATTCAACCAAGAGAGCCAACGCGGCACCTCAACCCATTCAAGGGGAATCTAGAGGAGTTTGTCCAGAGCCTCGCAAGGGAATTCGGCAACACTCTTGTGTTATACATAAGTGTTCAATTAAAAGAAGTTTAATTTGGTCAACTTAGTTTTAATTCCGCATTATTTGTTTATAAGTGACCATTAGATTAGCCATCACCTATTCACCCCCCCCTCTAGGTGATCTTACATGGACTTCATGTCACCACCTACTTTTGACATTCTTAACATCCAAATTTGGAAGGTTAAGATGTCCTTGTACCTCAAAGCCTTAGGGATTCATGTTTATCTTGCTACAATCAATGATTCATATGTTAATAATAGCAATTATATTGAGGCTAACTCAAAAGCCATTCATGCTTTGAAAAGTACCCTAGATGATGATTATTTATCTAGGATTTCTAATGTTGATTCAGCTTTTGTAGCATGGAACGTCATCACCTCCCTTGGCGAAAAGGATCTATATTATGCGGGGAGCGATTCGGATGTTGGAAGTGACGTCTCCAACAAGTGCTATATGGTCCAAGGGGATAACCCCCTTGAGGTAACTACCGAATCCGAGGTAGATGAAGATAATATGTCATATGATGAACTTGCTTCATTTTGCCAACAATTACTTGAGAAATATGACATAATTAAGAAAGAAAATAAAATTTTGAAAAGAAATTTGATTGCATGCATATAGAACAAGATTCTTTTAGAAACAAGATTGCATGCTTAGAAAAAGAAAAGGAAGATTTGAAAAATGAGAATGTTTCCTTGTATTCAAAATTGAATGATTTATGTGAAGGAAACACTAGTTTGAAAAATGAATTATTTTGGTGGAAAAACAAAAGGAAATTGTTTTGCAAGAAAATAAATCTTTAAAAAGAAAAATTTGTGAAAAAGAAAAAGATTTTGTTTCAAAAAAGAAAAAGAAAAATGATTCTTTATCTCATCATGCTTTACATGCCACCACAAATGAGATAAAAATTTTGAAAAATAAAATGGATTGTTTGAGCTCCACTTTGAGCTCTTGTGCATTTAATCATTCTAGGTTGGAGACTTTGTTTTCAAAGAAACAAACTCCACATTCTCATGCACATCATCATGCATATGCTTATGTTGCACGCCACGATCATACACATACACATAAGCATCCTAAGGTGTACACTTGTACACATTGTGACCGCAAAAGCCATTTAGCAAAATTTTATTATGACAAGTTGCATCATTTTAATTTTGCTAATAATAAAAATTTTTGGGTTCCTTACAAGACTAACCCCAAAGGACCTAAGAAAATATGGGTACCAAAATCCCCACCTTGTGTATTTGATGTAGGTGAGGGCTCTCACAAAACGTGAGAGATTTGGTGCCTTGATGGTGGGTGCACTTGAACTAAAAGGTCACATATTTGGAGCACCGCTATCAAGGAGGTGTTGGTGGGAAAAACTACCATGTTTGGAGATTTGGACATAGTTGGTAACTATTTTTAAACTCCTAATTTATTTTACATGCTTATTTCATATGTGATATTTTGAGCATGTTCATATTTTATTTGTTTTGTGCTTCTTGTGGTAAATACTTGTTTAAATGTAATCTTTATTAAAACTTATACTTATACATGTACAAATAATGAGAACAATTGATTCATATATGTTTGCACTTCAATGCTCATTTGTACTCAATATATGCACATGTATAAGTTAGTTTTGATGATTCTCTCATTTATACATGCTTTGCCAAATTTTATGATTTTACTTCATGTATATGTATTTTTAATTCAAATCTAATAAATATACATGTATACCCGTGAGTCTCTTGCCTTCATGTAAATACATTTGATAGACTCTTTTATGTTTGGGATATGTATGTGTATTGTTAGTTTTGGATAATCATACATATACCATGAAGATTAGTGTTTTAATGAAAAATGATTTTTCATGTTTTTTGTTTTGCTAAAAATGTGACTTATGATCTTTTTGAGCTTAAATGACTATTTTCATAAAAATGCTATTTACATGATCTTTTAACACTCACATCTTCATTTATTAATTCATGACTTAGTTTCGTGATCATTTTGAGCTTTATAGACCATGAGTGATTAAATCTTTATGTATTTAGTTATGCTTTATGAAAACATATGATTTATTGTATTTTGAAGGATCTTTAACTAGTTTTTTCAAAAATCAATTTATACTAGTTATTTATTCTTCAATTAGTAGTTTATGAGATATCCACATGATCCTACTTTACTTCATCATATAGATAAATTCTTTTGTGTTCTCAAGATTTGATGCTTCCTAAATTGAATATTTGTTTAAATGTTAGTTTTTGTCAACACTAGGATTTATACTTGTACATATTGTGGGTCACAAATAAATCTATATATGGTTGGGTTTGATTGCTTATTTGTGCCCATTAGGTGTGCTAGTATAGCCTAGTTTTTGATGATCCTTACATTTTTAACTTGTATTCCCATTTTGGATTTGTGTTATGATCATGTGCTTTCATTTCATGTATATGTTTATTTTGCCAAACTTTAAGATATACATGTATACCTCTTGAGTCATTTGCCTTTCATGCAAATCTATATATATGGACTCAATTGTGTTTAGGGATATGTATGTATACTACTTGTGTTGTCAAAACATACATATACCTTGAAATATAATTTTTTAAAATAAAAATTTTGTGGTGATTTTTTATGTTTTCAAATTTATGATTGGAATATTGAGCTTCATTGCCATTTTCATGTGATTTACACATATTTCATGAAAAATATTTTTATTTTATTCCTTGATTGAAGGATTCCGTTCTAGTCTTCAAACAGTTTCATTTAACTAGTTTGAGTTCTTCATGTGGTTTAGTATATGATGTATACACTTAAGTTTATTTTTCTATTGGTATCATTGGATATTTTCAATTGGTATCAATATGAACTTCTTTTGTATATACTCATATTTTGTTTTCCCATATATGTATGTATCAATTTCATTTGGTATACTCATTTTTTCATACATATATATGAGTTATTTGTGCTTGAGTTAAAATTGTTTTACATGTTTAAAGCACAAAGTTGTTTATGATAAGAAAATAAAAAATTTTAAGAAAAATTCTCAAGATTTGTTTTATTGAGAATATTCAAAATTTTGTTTTATAAGAAAACTTCAAAATTTCTGATTTGTATTGCCTATATGCAAGGAGAGCTTAACATCTCTTCTACATATAGATTCATGTTGAATGTATTGTATATTGAGGAGCTTGACAACTCTTCTTTATGTGGTACACGTGTGTAGGGGGAGCTTCACATCTCCTCTTATGCATTACATATTATACGTTATGTGAATTAGGGCTTGTCATCCCTCTTTCATGTAATGTATATGTGTAGGGAAGTTACTTTACCGTCTTCCTCTTCATGAATGTATATCGCATATAATCCTTTATTGATTTGTTTTACCCCTTCATTGGTTCTTTGTTTCGAACAAAAAAGGGGAGAAAAAGTTATTTGACTTTGTTTTTTTACTTTAACCCCTTTGTTGATGATTGACAAAAAGGGGGAGAAAGATTTTGGATTTATATGCATGTTTTGTGTAAAAGTATTTGTTTATGCATTAGGAGAAAAAGAATTTGATGTGTTTTATACTTGTTGGCATGTTTATCTCCTAGATTTACATACATGGTTATGTGCCTCATAGCATATTTATTTTGTTTATTTGTGATGCATGAGTTAAGGGGGAGCTTCCTTGAAGCTTTACTTTAATCCATGCATATATAACTTCATGAGTTTTGTCATCATCAAAAAGGGGAGATTGTTGGCCCAAAGGCCCATCGCTCTAGTTTTGATGATGATCAACTCATGTAGTTATTGTACTAATGATCTTGTGTTTAATTAGTGACAGATTTGTTATCAAGATCTTAGTAGTTGTGGAGCTTCAACAAAGGATTTAAAGTCAAGTTTTGGAGCTAGCACCGGTTGATTCACGAGCCTATGCATCAAGACCACATCAAGAGTTGAGCTCGTTGGATCGTGTTTGGACCAAGTCTAGAAGATGAGAAGGTTTCAAGTGAAGACTTCAAGAAGATGAAGACTTGTGTCTAGGTATAAGATTTTTGTTTTTATATAAAATGTAAAGGATAGAATAGTTGGTGGATTGCTCAAGTATATATATCACACACACACTCTTCATAGTTTTGTTTTTACAAAAGATTTTTAGTTTTAAGAAAAGAATTTTTACTTTGAAAAAATACCTTTTGGTTTTTGGAATATCTTATATACATATCTTTTAACCAAAACCAAGTTTATAGCTTAATGTCAAAAACATAGATATCTTATTTGTGTAGTGGATCATATCCATACACACTATGCTTTAATGAATTCAAAATATCTTATTTTTGTATCATGAAGAAGTTTGGAAAACAAGTTTTAGAAAAATACATGTTTTCATTTGAACCAATATTTCCAACTTACAAAAATAGTCCAAATCTTTTATAACAAGCCTTGATTTTGTGCAAGCATGTTTGATTATCAAAGTATATTGGTAAAACTGTAACGCCCCGATCCGCGGTACGGAGACGTTACTGCGACGTATATACGCAGGTCAGAAATACCCTCACGTATATACGCTAAGCATCAGTACAGACAAGAATCAGAGTACGGAAGCAAGTGGTGCATTATACATTCCAACATATGAGTACAATTACAAAGTTATCACCAGAGGTGATCCAATATTACATGAATATTACATCACTGATATGCGCAATTGCGAGATTACAAAGAGATGTACAAGTATGAACAGTACTCAGGCACTCACGAGTTTATAAAGGAAAACTCGAGAGGCACACAGGGGGGCCTGGGAGGATAGAGCTTCAGAAGGTCTGCTGGGGATCCACGCTTCAGCTGCGCCACTCTGATCAGCAACTGGGAGAATCCATACGCTCCAAACTTCATGACCTGGACATGAGGATCCAGGGGAGTCAGATAAAACTCCCCAGGCGAGTGGTGATACGTATGCCAAGTGGCGAGCAAGGATAAGCACATGGTATAATAAGATAAGAGCAGGTAAGGAGATGAGAAGTAAAGTAGATAGGCAACACCAGATATCTCCTAAACTAACATAAAACCAATAAAAACCGATAAAACCGAATAAAATCGATTTCGAGCAAAACTGATTGTACAAGCTTAGGTCACGGCTCCATGAGACTAGTACATCGAAGGAATAATCCAAACAAGGAAACCCTCATCTATATACCTTTATCACATGTCACCGTAATCCAAGCGAATACAACCCGAGTTACAGAGCAACACGACAAATTGTATGCGTTAGCCTTTTATTATATTAGGGCCGTCTAAGTTGCAGGCTTCAGTATGTGTCCCATTCCACATACTTCCACTCACAACTTATATAGCAAGTTATTTGGAACTGATAAAGTTCGATGAATCATGTTTCGGATGGGCCCCGTACATGCCCGGGACAACGGTTCAGGAGTATCCGGTGCTGAGCCGGAACGTACCGCTAGGTACCGGGACTTATGGACGCCCGAACAGGAATAGAGTATCGCAGATCCCATAGAAATAGGCCTAGGCGTGTGCATATCCGGCAGGAATAAACAGGAGTAGGGGTGCCAGCACACCCCACCGAATCCCTGGTGGCCGCCAGGTGATCCCTCAAGTATGTGGCCACGCGCGGCTCGATAAGACCACCATAAACATGATTAATCAGGGCCATCAGTTTCCCCCAAACCAGGTACAAGTTGTCTTATTAGAATTTAATATGTGATTATCAATTTACGGGAATAGCAGGTACAAGACATGATCAGGAGTTCAGGAGTACATGAGTACTATAGATTCAGGTCACTGTATATATAATACAGGATAATAAGTACAAGATTCAAGTCACTGCATGTAATGCAGGATAACAAGTATAGTATTCCCGTAAATGAGATAATCACAGGTCAATTATATCATGTCGGGTGTCAAGGGATAGCATGACAAGATGGTGATATTAGACAAGTAACCAGTCATGTCAAGGATTGATATCAGTCCGGTGGTAAATCATGTCATAACAAGGGCATCTGCCAAGTAGTAACATGTATGGTGTTAGGTGATAACATATCAGTTGTCAGGTGATACAAACAGGTGTTAAATAGTAGCATGTAAAAGACAGGTATGAAGTAATGGCATGGCATGTCAAGTGTCAACATATCAGGTAAATACATGGCATGTGATAGAATAGTAGCTAAGCACAATCAAGCGGAGCTGAGCAAGCTGGAGTGTACAGACAGCAAACAGTATTTAACACTGGAGCGTCTGGCAAGGTTACCGGGACAACTCGGCTTAAGGTGCGAGTAGGAATTCTGACAGCATCTCGCCTAGACGAATCTAGTGGTAAAGCGCTGAACGCTGATCATGATAACCAGGCGGAGCTGAGAAACCTGATGGTCCCAATCACTTCCCTTTCGAGATAGTGAGTGACCGGAAGCTGAAGGGTCCAGAAGCCAAGTACACAGGGACTCAACCCAATATAAAATACATTTAAACATGGAATAAATACATATCGACCCGACAAAGCGGGGAAACCCAAATGGAGGCGAGAGCGAGAACACTCGCCTAAGTCATTAGAAAACATAGTGAAATCCTCGATCCGAATCCAGGAATCAACGCGTCAACGCGTTAGAGAAAAATGATAGAGAGAGGAGGAATCAAGAGAGAGAAGGAAGAGAGGGAGGAGAGAGAACGTGAGAGCTAGAGAGAGAAGTCCATGGAGAGAGAGAGTGCATGAAGAGAGATTGGTGCACAGGAGACGCGGTTTTGAGAGTGAGACGCGGGGGTCGCAGACGCGGGAGTCGCGTCGCGAAGATGCCACAAACGCGGGGTTCGAGACCCGCGTTCAAGTCAGGACGCGAGAGAACGCGGACGCGACGTAGGTTCTGCGTCGCGTTAACACAAGAAGACACAAACGCGGGAATGGGATCCGCGTTGCGTTGACATGAGAAGGTCACAGACGCGGGCATGAGCTCCGCGTCGTGTCGATGCAAGAACGCGAAGGCCGCGTTATACAAATGCCAAGAACGCGAAGACTCGCGTTAGGAATTGCCTGGACGCGGGAGTGAGATCCACGTCTAACAATCAACAGATAGAAAGAGAGAGACAGGGAAAAGGTGATCTCTTTGGTGATGGTGTCGTTGCAATTGTCACCGAAATGATTACCGGAATAATCGTAAACGATTACCGGAATAATCATCGGAGATGTTACCGACGAAGAGGAGCTCGGCCCCAATCCTAAGGAGGTGGCCGGCCCTGATAAGAGTCATTTTCCAAATGGAGAAGACGAACAGGAAGAGGAACCAGGATGAAAAGAAAGAAACAAAGAAGGAAAGGAAAGAAGAAAGAGGGAAGAGGAGAATGACCGTCGATGGCTGGCGGTCACCGCGGCGGCGAAGTTGGCCGGAAGTGGCCGGAGTTGGCCGGAAAGGTGGCCAGCAATATGTGAAGGGGTGCAAGTATAGTTCAAATTGAAAGATTGGAGTTTTGAAAACAAGGCTTCGGAGAACGAAGCTATGGCTCGTCGGAAAGAGCACGACGAGGAGATGAAGACGGCGCGGTCGTTGGTGGCTAAGATGGAGTATGAGGTGGTGGAGATGGTGATGAAGCTATGGAGGTTAATGGTCATTTGGGTGGAAAGAAGAGGAAGAAGATGATGGTGGAGGTGGTGTTGTGGTTGAAATGGAGGAGGAGATGGAGGAGAATGAGGTGGTGGTGTTGGTGGTGGAAACGGAGGAGGAGATGGTGGAGAAATGGCTAGCCAAAGGAGGGAACATGGCTCAAACCCATGGAAATGGGCTGCCATGCTCTCTGTTGGTGGTTACAGGAAACAAGAAGAAGAAGAAAGGAAAAATGAATGAGAGAGAAGGAGTGGAGGCATTTATATAAAGGATGGGAATGAATATAATAATGTTGCACTTTTCAAAGCAAAGAAACATGAAAAGAGAACTTGTGTTTCCCTCTCCAAACGCAGCCCTCAAACCTGCGTTTAGGCCAAAATGAGCCAAACGCGGGAATTAAAGCCGCGTCCAGGGAAGATGCAAAGCTGCGTTTACAAAAGGACAAAAGTCATAATGACTTGATTGGAGTTGATCTGAAATGCATTAAATGCAGTATGGAGAGGATCTCTGCATTAAATGCAGAATCCTAGGTTGGTGAAACTCGCGTCTAGCGAGGAGAGAGAAAAGTGGAAAAATATCTGGGTACTATTCCGGTATCTCGGAAACACCGAAAACTCCGGAAAAGTCCAAAAAATAAAGTAGCTTGGAAAGCCTCCCAAAAATCTCAAAAATAATAAATATTATATAAAGATTTTTGATGAAATCAGTTTTCAGAAATTCTATCCCATTTTCGAAATAAAAATCCTAAAATCAACCGTCAATACCGGTCTACACCGGGTCGGCCGGATTTTGATAAAATCAGAAAATTCTCAGAAAAAGTATTTAGATAGAAAATATAATTTTAAGAAGTTATGGGAAAGCCGTTTCTTGAAATTCAACTCCGTTCGTAAATTAAAAATCCGGGAATCGGTCAGCGGCACTGGTCGACACCGGTTTTGAAGAATTTCAATTTAATTCAGAAAAATTCCAGAAAATTATAGAAAATCTAAAATATTGGAAAACGATGTTTAAAACTAAAATCGGTCAAATCTAAATACCAGAAAGACCAAATCGAGCAATTCACTAGGATCGGGTTCCCGGTTCAGATTAAGGCTGACTCCGAGTTCACGAATCCAGATCCAAGGCAAAACGATCATATAAACAACTCATAATACAAAACAAATATAGGAAGTAAATCGAAAAATACGATCGAAAAATCTGAATACGCAACTAAGTACGTATTCCGGGAGCGGGGTGTTACAATCCATCCACCTTACAAAAAATTGCGTCCTCGCAATTTCGATAAGGGGAAGATGAACACAAGAGGGACAAGGACAGGAATTATACCAATCAAGATATGAATCACTGCAGGTAGGGCTTCCTAAGTCGACTGAACAATAATCTGAATATAGACATCTTCTGCACTTGCTGCCGCATAAATCTTTAAACGATGCCAAATAATACTGACCATAAATAAAGAAGACTGATAATTAAGAATTCCGAAGACCAGGCATCGATCACTCTAAAAGATATAGCCAAGAATATATAAGAGTCGTAGAGAAATCCGGATACCAACTTCTGAAAGATAACCCAATCGTGGATCAATCCTGAGAATACCGAGCTTCATAGAGTTGGCCAAAGAGATCATATAATCGCTTCATTCAGAACCAGCCACTACCTCTCTAGTCTATTCATATCTTAAGTTGGTATAAAGGCTACGAAAAACCAAAACAGGGAAAGATGGAAGGGATCAGGAATCAAAGAAAGGATGATCAAGAATGAATAGATAACTCTGCACTTGTAGTTGGAGTGTATAACCAGGACTCAAGCAATTCCAGTTGCAAATCTCTTTACCATTAATTTGCCATCTGGACGTACTGAGGATGCGAGAGCCTAGGCTCTGATACCACCCTGTAACGCCCCGATCCGGCGGGTACGGAGACGTTACTGCGACGTATATACGCAGGTCAAAATACCCTCACGTATATACGCTAAGCATCAGTACATGCAAGAATCAGAGTACGGAAGCAAGTGGTGCATTATACATTCCAACATATGAGTACAATTACAAAGTTATCACCAGAGGTGATCCAATATTACATGAATATTACATCACTGATATGCGCAATTGCGAGATTACAAAGAGATGTACAAGTATGAACAGTACTCAGGCACTCACGAGTTTACAAAAGGAAAACTCGAGAGGCACACAGGGGGCCTGGGAGGATAGAGCTTCAGAAGGTCTGCTGGGGATCCACGCTTCAGCTGCGCCACTCTGATCAGCAACTGGGAGAATCCATACGCTCCAAGCTTCATGACCTGGACATGAGGATCCAGGGGAGTCAGATAAAACTCCCCAGGCGAGTGGTGATACGTATGCCAAGTGGCGAGCAAGGATAAGCACATGGTATAATAAGATAAGAGTAGGTAAGGAGATGAGAAGTAAAGTAGATAGGGCAACACCAGATATCTCCTAAACTAACATAAAACCAATAAAAACCGATAAAACCGAATAAAACCGATTTCGAGCAAAACTGATTGCACAAGCTTAGGTCACGGCTCCATGAGACTAGTACATCGAAGGAATAATCCAAACAAGGAAACCCTCATCTATATACCTTTATCACATGTCACCGTAATCCAAGCGAATACAACCCGAGTTACAGAGCAACACGACAAATTGTATGCGTTAGCCTTTTATTATAATTAGGGCCGTCTAAGTTGCAGGCTTCAGTATGTGTCCCATTCCACATACTTCCACTCACAACTTATATAGCAAGTTATTTGGAAACTGATAAAGTTCGATGAATCATGTTTCGGATGGGCCCCGTACATGCCCGGGACAACGGTTCAGGAGTATCCGGTGCTGAGCCGGAACGTACCGCTAGGTACCGGGACTTATGGACGCCCGAACAGGAATAGAGTATCGCAGATCCTATAGAAATAGGCCTAGGGCGTGTGCATACCCGGCAGGAATAAACAGGAGTAGGGTGCCAGCACACCCCACCGGAATCCCTGGTGGCCGCCAGGTGATCCCTCAAGTATGTGGCCACGCGCGGCTCGATAAGACCACCATAAACATGATTAATCAGGGCCCATCAGTTTCCCCCAAACCAGGTACAAGTTGTCTTATTAGAATTTAATATGTGATTATCAATTTACGGGAATAGCAGGTACAAGACATGATCAGGAGTTCAGGAGTACATGAGTACTATAGATTCAGGTCACTGTATATATAATACAGGATAACAAGTACAAGATTCAAGTCACTGCATGTAATGCAGGATAACAAGTATAGTATTCCCGTAAATGAGATAATCACAGGTCAATTATATCATGTCGGGTGTCAAGGGATAGCATGACAAGATGGTGATATTAGACAAGTAACCAGTCATGTCAAGAGATTGATATCAGTCCGGTGGTAAATCATGTCATAACAAGGGGCATCTGCCAAGTAGTAACATGTATGGTGTTAGGTGATAACATATCAGTTGTCAGGTGATACAAACAGGTGTTAAATAGTAGCATGTAAAAGACAGGTATGAAGTAATGGCATGGCATGTCAAGTGTCAACATATCAGGTAAATACATGGCATGTGATAGAATAGTAGCTAAGCACAATCAAGCGGAGCTGAGCAAGCTGGAGTGTACAGACAGCAAACAGTATTTAACACTGGAGCGTCTGGCAAGGTTACCGGGACAACTCGGCTTAAGGTGCGAGTAGGAATTCCGGCAGCATCTCGCCTAGACGAATCTAGTGGTAAAGCGCTGAACGCTGATCATGATAACCAGGCGGAGCTGAGAAACCTGACGGTCCCAATCACTTCCCTTTCGAGATAGTGAGTGACCGAGGCTGAAGGGTCCAGAAGCCAAGTACACAGGGACTCAACCCAATATAAAATACATTTAAACAGGGAATAAAATACATATCGACCCGACAAAGCGGGAAACCCAAATGGAGGCGAGAGCGAGAACACTCGCCTAAGTCATTAGAAAACATAGTGAAATCCTCGATTCGGAATCCAGGGAATCAACGCGTCAACGCGTTAGAGAAAAAGTGATAGAGAGAGAGGAGGAAATCAAGAGAGAGAAAGGAAAGAGAGGGAGGAGAGAGAACGTGAGAGCTAGAGAGAGAAGTCCATGGAGAGAGAGAGAGTGCATGAAGAGAGATTGGTGCACAGGGAGACGCGGGTTTGAGAGTGAGACGCAGGGGTCGCAGACGCGGGAGTCGCGTCGCGAAGATGCCACAAACGCGGGGTTCGAGACCCGCGTTCAAGTCAGGATGCGAGGAGAACGCGGACGCGGACGTAGGTTCTGCGTCGCGTTAACACAAGAAGAACACAAACGCGGGAATGGGATCCGCGTTGCGTTGACATGAGAAGGTCACAGACGCGGGCATGAGCTCCGCGTCGTGTCGATGCAAGAACGCGAAGGCCGCGTTATACAAATGCCAAGAACGCGAAGACTCGCGTTAGGAATTGCCTGGACGCGGGAGTGAGATCCACGTCTAACAATCAACAGATAGAAAGAGAGAGACAGGAAAAGGTGATCTCTTTGGTGGTGGTGTCGTTGCAATTGTCACCGAAATGATTACCGGAATAATCGTAAACGATTACCGGAATAATCATCGGAGATGTTGCCGACGAAGAGGAGCTCGACCCCAATCCTAAGGAGGTGGCCGGCCCTGATAAGAGTCATTTTCCAAATGGAGAAGACGAACAGGAAGAGGAACCAGGATGAAAAGAAAGAAACAAAGAAGGAAAGGAAAGAAGAAAGAGGGAAGAGGAGAATGACCGTCGATGGCTGGCGGTCACCGGCGGCGGCCGAAGTTGGCCGGAAGTGGCCGGAAAGGTGGCCAAGCAATATGTGAAGGGGTGCAAGTATAGTTCAAATTGAAAGATTGGAGTTTTGAAAACAAGGCTTCGGAGAACGAAGCTATGGCTCGTCGGAAAGAGCACGACGAGGAGATGAAGACGGCGCGGTCGTTGGTGGCTAAGATGGAGTATGAGGTGGTGGAGATGGTGATGAAGCTATGGAGGTTAATGGGTCATTTGGGTGGAAAAGAAGAGGAAGAAGATGATGGTGGAGGTGGTGTTGTGGTTGAAATGGAGGAGGAGATGGAGGAGAATGAGGTGGTGGTGTTGGTGGTGGAAACGGAGGAGGAGATGGTGGAGAAATGGCTAGCCAAAGGAGGGAACATGGCTCAAACCCATGGAAATGGGCTGCCATGCTCTCTGTTGGTGGTTGCAGGAAACAAGAAGAAGAAAGAAAGGAAAAATGAATGAGAGAGAAGGAGTGGAGGCATTTATATAAAGGATGGGAATGAATATAATAATGTTGCACTTTTCAAAGCAAAGAAACATAAAAAGAGAACTTGTGTTTCCCTCTCCAAACGCAGCCCTCAAACCTGCGTTTAGGCCAAAATGAGCCAACGCGGGAATTAAAGCCGCGTCCAGGGAAGATGCAAAAGCTGCGTTTAACAAAAGGACAAAAGTCATAATGACTTGATTGGAGTTGATCTGAAATGCATTAAATGCAGTATGGAGAGGATCTCTGCATTAAATGTAGAATCCTAGGTTGGTGAAACTCGCGTCTAGCGAGGAGAGAGAAAAGTGAAAAAATATCTGGGTACTATTCCGGTATCTGGGAAGACACCGAAAACTCCGGAAAAGTCCAAAAAATAAAGTAGCTTGGAAAGCCTCCCAAAAATTCTCAAAAATAATAATATTATATAAAGATTTTTGGTGAAATCAGTTTTTAGAAATTCTATCCCATTTTCGAAATAAAAATCCTAAAATAAACCAATCAATACCAGTCTACACCGGGTCGGCCGGATTTTGATAAAATCAGAAAATTCTCAGAAAAAGTATTTAGATAGAAAATATAATTTTAAGAAGTTATGGGAAAGCCGTTTCTTGAAATTCAACTCCGTTCGTAAATTAAAAATCTGGGAATCGGTCAGCGGCACTGGTCGACACCGGTTTTGAAAATTTCAATCTAATTCAGGAAAATTTCAGAAAATTATAGAAAATCTAAAATATTGGAAACGATGTTTAAAACTGAAATCGGTTAAATCTAAATACCAGAAAGACCAAATCGAGCAATTCACTAGGATCGGGTTCCCGGTTCAGATTAAGGCTGACTCCGAGTTCACGAATCCAGATCCAAGGCAAAACGATCATATAAACAACTCATAATACAAAACAAATACAGGAAGTAAATCGAAAAATACGATCGAAAAATCTGAATACGCAACTAAGTACGTATTCCGGGAGCGGGGTGTTACAAAAACTATTTTTGTAGATTTTTCAGTATTTTATGGGATTTTATTTGAACCAATAAGACCAAGTTTTAAATCCCTAAGTTTTCTGATCTGGCTGTAGCCGGTCGACCGACCCGGTCGACCGACGTGCACAGACGTGCACGCCAGTTCTACAGGATGGCCGGCCGACCGACCCGGTCAACCGTCCAGAGAGCTCTGCTCTCTGGAAAGGCCCCGGACGGCCGGGCAGCCGACCGAACAGAGAGATTGCTCTCTGTATCCTGGCTCGGTCGACCACCCGATCGACCGATGGCTCAAACGATCTGAAATATGACCGTTGGCCGGCCGACCGGACGGTCGCCCGTTAGGCCTGACAGACCCCAACGGCTAGTTTTTCTAGCCCTATAAATTTGGGGGTTTGGGCATTGTTTTTCACCAAGATTTTAGGAGAGCTTTGAGCCAGTTTTTCCCACTTGTTTATAAGAGTTTTCTCCACTAAATTGAGAGCTAATACTTCCAATCAAAAGGGGAGTTTTTATCAAGAGTGTTAAAAAGAGATTTCTTGAGTTTTTCTCCACCATCTCTTTCCTTGTTTTCTCACACGACACTTGAGCTATCCATTGCTATATCTACCTATAGGGTTTTGTTGTGAGAGGATTTTAGGTGATCAAGAGTTGTGATCACCAAGTTCTACTTGTTCTTTGAGATGGCGGACGGTTGTGTTCGCATTGTTTCGGGTCCTAGTGTGGACTCGGTGTTTCGGGTTCGGGTGCGAACTCTTTGTTTGAGGTGCGGCCTCGGCGAGCCGGTGGGCTTGCGGTGTGTACGGGACTAGAGAGTCCGAGGGATTGTAGGTGTTGCGGCACCGAGGAGTGATCCATTGGGATCAAGCATAGTGAAAATCCTTCGTGTGTCGAAGGCGGGGATGTAGAGCAAGTGTGCTCGAACCTCGAAACAAATTCCTTGTGTTTGCGATTGCTTACTCTATCTCTCTATCTCCTTGTTTATATCTTGCATTCAATTATTGTGTTAATCTTTATATGCTTGATATACTTGTGTGCTCATATTGATATACTTGCTTGGGTTTGCTTGCTAACACTTGTATTCAACCAGAGAGCCAACGCGGCACCTCAACCCTTATCAAGGGGAATCTAGAGGAGTTTGTCCAGAGCCCTTCACGGGGAATTCGGCAACACTCTTGTGTTATACGTGGTGTTTAGTGTAAGAGTTTAGTTTAGGTCATAATAGTTTTTACTTCCGCATTATTTGGCGTTAAGTGACCATTAGATTAGCCATCACCTATTCACCCCCCTCTAGGCGAAGTACAGATTGCAATTGCAGTATTGCATAACTCAGATATCCATCAAATGGATGTCAAGACTGCATTCTTAAATGGTGAATTAAATGAAGAGATATATATGGAGCAACCTGAAGGATTTATAGTCAAAGGCCAAGAACACAAAGTGTGTAAATTGGTAAAATCCTTATACGGTCTAAAGCAGGCTCTAAAACAATGGCATGAGAAATTTGATAGTGTCATGATCAAAGATGGATTCACTATCAATGAATGCGATAAGTGTGTTTACACTGAAACAGTTGGAAATGCATGTATCATTATTTGTCTTTATGTAAACGACATGTTGATACTTGAAACTAATATTGAAATTATTAAGTCCACTAAAAGAATGTTATCCAACAGTTTTGATATGAAAGATCTGGGGGTTGCTGATGTAATTTTAGGAATTAAAATCACCAGAACACCAGATGGAATCAGTTTATCTCAATCTCACTACGTAGAGAAGATGATAGAAAGATTCAAGGATCATGGGATAAAAGAGAATACTAATCCTTTTCTCCCACACATCCACCTTCATAAGAATACAGGAACTGGAATACGCCAGTTGGAGTATTCTCAGATTATCGGAAGTCTAATGTATTTAATGAATTGCACTAGACCCGATATTGTTTATGCTGTAAGCAAGTTAAGCAGATACACTAGCAATCCTAGTGATCAATATTGACTGCTCTACTACGAGTATTGGGTTACGTATCACATACCAAGGAATATGCCTTGAGATATGGACAGTATCACATGTACTTGAAGGATACAGTGATGTTAATTGGATTGCAGATTCAGAGGAATCAAATTAACTAGCGGATACGTATTTACTCTAGGAGGAGTAGCGGTATCCTGAAAATCTTCCAAGCAAACATGTATTGCCCGTTCCACTATGGAATCGGAATTCATAGCCTTAGATAAGGCTGGAGAAGAAGCAGAATAGCTTCGATAATTTTTGGAAGATATACCATTATGGCAAAAGGCAGTGCCCGCTATATGCGTACACTGTGATAATCAAGCAGCTATATCTAGGGCACAAAATGTTATATACAACGGTAAGTCTAGACATATTCGTCGTAGACATAATACTGTAAAACAGTTGCTCTCAAATGAAATTATCTCTATTGACTTTGTCTCGTCAAAAGATAATTTAGCGGATCTGCTTACTAAAGGTTTAAATGGAGAGCGATAAACTACACATCGAGGGGAATGGGTCTAAAAGCCTAACCTTACCGAGTCAGCTTAATGGAAACCTCACTTAGCGATTGGAGATCCCACGGACTAAGTTTAAGAGGAAAAACTAGTTATGATTGACTCAGCAAGTAAGCACTTGGGAGGTTGACTCCAATCCATTCCTAAGGTGCACATAAGTGCTTTTCTACAAGTAGATTAAGGATAAGCTTAACGCTTTTAATGATGCCTATATCTTGTTACTAAACAAGTGGAGTAGAGTAGACTACTCTTAATAGGACGATCACCTATGTGAGTATAGAGTTGGGTCGGCTCTTTGGGAATTTCTATGGAGGCTGTTATTCCCTAAAGATACTCTCTGAAACCAAGAATGTCCAGGGCCAAAACGGACACAACCGAGAACCAAAGTTGATTTGAAAAGTCACTGTGTGAAGCTTATTGACTTGGCTTACACTAACGGCTAACAGTTCAAGACTTAGTTCACTGATTAGCCAGTAAGTCCTTTAAATCTTTCACTATGGAAGGTTCAAGACCTAGTTCACCTATTCTGATGCAGTTTCTTTTCTAAAGTACCTTTCACAGTAGAGTCAGTCTCTTTGTGTGTCATTTCCTTGAATCTCCATTCATTGTTGGGGATGGTTGGAATATGAAGAATATATATGTGAATCTTTGAATTGAATTACGGCGAGATCCATTGATCGAATCAATTGGATGATGGTTGGAATGTGTTCTCCTTCCATTGGGGATGAACGTGGTATATTCACATGTTCAATTCTGACTTCGAATGAATGAGATATTTAAGTCTAAAGATTGCCTAATTCAAAACTAAATGAGACTAAACGTAGCTAAAGGCATTTAGTCCCACATTGGCCATGGGATGGAAGTTCGTAGTGTTTAAATAGAGAAAATTGAGAACAAATGGCGTGCCCTTTGGGTACTTGGAGTTTTCGCGCGCGATTGGAGGGAACCATGCCCGCACATGTGCGCGCGCCGCCGCTGGCGGCCGGCCGGCCGGCGCCGATTGCGGTGCCGGGTTCGGGTTTGGGTTCCCTACCCGGCCTGGTTCTTTTTGAATCGGGTCTCACGAGTATGGGTTACGAGCATACCCGCCCCGTTATCTGGATCCGAACCGCCCCGCCAACGGACTCGCTCTGCTATCTGGATCCAAACCGCCCCGCCAACGGCTAGACTGTTGCGACGGTTGAACCGAATAGTTGTAACGGTTCAGACCGAACCGTTGCAACTGTTGGATGGGTTCGGACCAAACTGCCCCTCCCGGAGCGCTATAAATAGCGCTCCGTTTTCTCATTCTAAGACACACCAACAGCAAGAAAGAAATCTGCCTTCTAAAGGAGATTCTCTCTTTCTCTCTCTCAGTCTTGAAGTGACTTCCAACGGGAAGTAGGAAATTCAGTTTCCGAAGCGACTTCCAAAAGAGATTCTGCAAAAATTCGTTTTGAAAGAGGGCTCAGAAAATTCAATAGATTCTTAAATAGAATTGTTGTCTGAATCTGAGACTTTCGAAGAGAATATTCTTCAACCTTTCTTCTTCCTCTACAGTGGGTGCTCTTCCAAAGTAAAGGCAAATATTCTCCCGAAATTTGTCTTTATCCCGCTGCTTCAACAATCCTGTGAAGGTACTGGTTAACTACGGTTCGACCGTACGGTAATTTTGTAGTGCTATCCAAATACCGTGAAGGAGTGTTGTATCTTGGGAGACCAGCGTCCAGTAACCCGTTAGCACCGGTGCGGGGGACGTAATTGTCTTAAGGAGATTCGTTTTAAGCGTACCTCACTCCAAGTACTGTATAAGTGAATTAATTTCTTTATACAGGGGATATACTGATATTCAGTATATTGAGACTGATTTATACCAGTCTAATTGGTGTTTAACCAAAAGGAAATTGAAAGGTGGTTCTTAAATTAAGGAACGTTCTATTGAACGGAAAACCTCCCAGCTGATATTTACCGACCTGGCCAATTAGATTGTTAATATTTAGTGATATTGATTAGTTGTCAGATTGATCCCAGAATCCAACAGGTGATTGTATTATTTAGTTGTGTAATCTGAAGAGCACAGTTGATTGCATAGGTTGTGATTGCTTCTCTCATTCTCCCAATCAAGGCCACTTCCCTCTTCCATAACGAGTCATTCATGCCATTGATTGCATATGTTGTGCTCTCTCTTGTAAGGAAGCAAAAGAAATTTTGTGAAGGTATTTGCTTGATCAATTAGAAAATGTTTTTTTTTTTTTTTTAAAGTTTAAGTTTTAACCTAAAGATGTTGGGTCTTGGTATCAAAAATCTTCATGCACTCTACCCAAATGATGGTGGTGTATCTTTTACAACGAAAACAATTTGTGGGTTTCTTCAGCATTGGAGGATGCTAAGCACATTTTTCTTGTTAACTGTGCCTTCATCATATTCTTAGCTCAGTTATCATCGATTTTTGAGGTTGGTAACTCAAAAATGAATTGAAAATTATAGATTCATAATTATAATAACTATAAGAGGAAATTAATGCTTATTATGAAATTCTTAGATAAAAATAATTAGATGAAATCATACTTTGGTTGGGGGTCTCATCGCGACGATACATGCAGAACGAGAGAGATATATTATGTTTTGATGAGTTTTTTTTTTTGTGTAATTTTGTTTAAATAATTCTTTTTTCTTGTAACTTTATTAGATTGAGATTCTTACTTCATAGATTCAAATTATATTATTAAAATATAATTTGATGATTTATTATATTTTTCATTTAAGATGAAGATCTATTTTTCTAAATTTGTTTTCGGTAATTTTTTTCTGTAACTTTTTGCTACAATTCTTTTCACAAGTGTGAAAATTTTTTATATTATTAATACGTGGATAAAATTTAAAAATTTACAGGGCAAATTTCAAAATTCTTATACTATAGGGTATGTTCCCAAATATGTATATTGATGAGATATAATTAGCTTCTTCGGAAAGAAGTTGTAGCCGAATTCTTCTAATTTAAATATAATGTTAGGCTATTTTAATTAAAGATTTAGTCCGTTAAAGCTGATGTACATCACTTAAAGTGGATAAAAATAAAAAAATTAAGTGTTTTGGAGTTTTTTATTTATGCATTTACAAGAGATAAATGGGTGCCCTAAAATGACGCCTAAAATGACGCGTTGCTTAAATATATGACTTCAAGTACACAAATTCTTTATCTAACTATTTGGCAATGATTTAAAGGCTTAAAAATTTTCACATGCTAATTTTTGCTATGTTTCAAATATTCTACGCTATGGTGAAACTAACGAACTCTCTATTTAAATCATCTATTTTGTACCTATTTGGTGCATAAGATTAAAACATTTAAAATATCTAATTTTTATTTTTAAGATACTTTTAATAATGTAAATTAATTTTAACAGAATAAATTTTCAATTCAAATCACCGAACATTAAGTTTGAATGATAAATATTTGCTTTAGATAATTCTATACTTGCAGTGATTTCTAAACAAATTAAGGGTCACATGGCGACTCATTATTTTTTATTTTTATTTCGGTGTTTGTTAATTATTACTAGTGTTAATTTTATATTATTTTATTCATTTTAATATTAGTACTAGTATTAGTGGTAGTAGTAATTGTTAATTACTATTTTTATTATTCTTGCTGTTAATTAATTTTAGTATTATTGTTATGGTGATTAATTATTATTATCATTTCTATTGTTAATTAATATGCATGTTATAAATTGTTATTTTTAATTAACAATTATTTAGCCTTATTAAGGTAGATATTCTTTTAATATTATCATTATTATTTTTGCTATTAAGTCATTTGATTGTTACTAATGTTGTTACTTATTATTATTTATTTGTTTTACCTCATTTTCTATTTAATCCCCTCTTATTTGCATGTGATTATCCTATTATTCATTGAGATCCCAACTCAAGTCCATACCCATTACCCGTTTCTATTTTCTAAATCCAAACCCATTTGGATCAAACTCAAACCCATTCCTAATCCAACCCGCTACCCATACCCAATAACCCATCTTATTTATAATCCTATTTCCTAATCTATTTTTAACCCTAACCCTAACTTCTCCGTTTCTCTCCCTGGATCCGATCTCAAGCAGAGGACAACGGAGACGAGCAGCAGGGCGCGATGGCGACGAGGAAGGACGTGGCGGTGGCAGCGGCGTCGCGGCGGCGACTGGGATCGCGATCACCGTGGTCTGGTACAGGCGGAGCGCTAAGCGATGGAAGCGGGCGAGGACGATCGTGAGAGATTTCAGGGAGGACTGCGACGCGCCGCTGTCGAAGTTGTGGGAGGTGGCCAGTGCGATGGCCTTGGAGATGAAGGCCGGCCTCCTCTCCGACGAGAGCGGGGCCAGCAGCTTGAGGATGCTTGCTTCCCCAGTCGATTCCTTTCCCAATGGGTGAATCAATTTCTAACCATTCGGATTGTAAATTTAAAATATGTGTAGATTAATTCTCAAATGAATTGCACGTTCATAATTGTTCTTTCAACTCTATTTGACTTCAATTTGCAACCAGCACTCGTTAAAACTCGCATTATAAGTTTAGTAACCACAATGGCCTTACCCTTTGGTTATTTGGCACAGTTATTCTTTGATTTGAATGTTTATTGTTCACTGAGGCCACTTTGGTTGCTGTTGCATTCAGGATTTCAATATGTGATTTTGAGGCAAAATAGCTGTTTGGCTTGTGTAATTAGTGGATTTACTATTACACCAATTATTGATAACTTGAGAGTTCTGAATCTAATATTCTTGTGAAAATCATATGGTATCACGAGCCAAATGTCAGGCCGAAGTCCCTCCACCAGGAGAGCACGCAACCAGGCACTTGGCCGAACACCCCCATGGTGCGTGAGCTTATTACTCCCCCACTCTCATTATTTGTATAATTTATATGTGTTTGAATGAGCATAGTATTATATAATTGCTTGTGGAAAATTAATGTGTGTTGCGTGAGCCCCCTGCACATCCTTTTTCTCTTTACAAATTTGTGTGGATGGGAATGATATGAATGTAAGTTTATTAATTAATGTGTGTTTTATTTTCTTGTATGCGGCAAAAATCCTACTCCGAGCCGTTTTCCGGCCCTCCGCGGGACACCGTTGATCGACGACGGCGAGAGCGAACGCACCCCACGCCCTTTACGGCGAGTTGCTCTATCCAACGACACCTTCCGCGGCCCCATACGCCTCCGTCGGAGCCTCCATCGGCGTGCCGCAAATCACTCGGTTATGTGAGTTCCCATTCTCCCCCTAATTGTATTTTATGTATGTGGCTGTATATGAATTATCTAGTGAGGGCATATATGTAGATACATTTGCAAGCATTTGGTATTATATTATATCCATGTGAAAGTGTTAATTAATTAGAGCTTTACTTATGTGTTGTATGTGGCTGTGGGTGCGTGTGTGAGTTTGTGTGTGTGTAGTTATAGATATAGATATATGTATAAATATAGTATTTGCATGTTGGTGGGTGAATTAATGTGCATGCATGGAATGTGGATTATTTAATATGTATAGGTATTTATGGTTAATAATAGATATTTATTAATTTAGATATTTATGCATGGTATATAATTATGCATGAATTTATTCTTTAATCATTTATGTGTATATTTAGTGATTAATAAATGGACTTAATTAAATTGGATATGTTTGCATTAATTAATTAATTAATGTATAGGTATATTTATTAGTTTGGATGCATGCATGTGTTTATGTATAATCATGTATATGTATGCGTGATTTATATGCATGTGTTTCTATTCATTTGTGTAGATGGGTATGTCATTTAATTAAGTGTATGTACTTATATTAATATGTGTTGGCATTTATTTAAGTATGCATGTATGTATGTATATGTATACTTGTATATGCATTTTAGTTAATAACAGGTATTTATTAAATTGGACATGTATGCATGTGCATGCTTGTTTATGTACGTGTACGCGTATATGTTTGTATGCACGTGTGGGTGTTTAGCGTGTATTTATAATTATTTGTATGTATTGGTTGCGTGTTACAGCATTTTTGGATTTGTTTGGTGAGATCCGGACCAGCAGCCCAGGAAGGAGAGCAGCAGCACGACAGCGAGCGAGCAGCGAGTTCTCCCAATCCATGCCAGCCCCATCGTTGGAGACCGGTACGGTGGCCTTCCCCAGTACCCTGGCTACCCCCCTATGCAGTCCAACAGCGAAGAGCGGCACCACAGCGACCGTAACGGCGACTCGCCCGGCGACGACCAGATTCCCCAATGTGAGTGTCTCTTCCTCCTTCTCTCTTTATTAAGTGATCGCAGCTATTATTTTATATGTGATGTAATTGTTGAGTAGAATACTTAGATTACATGTTTATGTGTGGAGATCGCCGAGCATGAAGGTGGACGGTCATCTCCCGTTTATTTTTACATGTTGGATGTATATGAATATGATATGCATGATTCTTGATACATGTTAGAACCCCATGTTTGTCCTATGTATATCTAGAGTATTATTGTAGACATATCAGGATGTAGCATGAGGGTAATTGAGATGGATATATGATGGAATGACCTGACTTATCATGTTAGAACTTAGATACATGTTTATGATATGTTGGACACCGAATATTGGGATATCATGTTTGATCTTAATAGAAGTGTGAACCCTTGAGGATTTGGAAATCAGATTAGATTGTTAGAGTGAGAGAGCTGTGTCTGATTATGGTTATATGTTGGAACAACAATTAGTGAATCAGATTACTAGATGTGTAATGAAACTTGATGATTATGGAATTATTGGAATCATGAGTTGGTTGTGTTGACTTTGGATTGACCAGGGACTTATGTTATTTACATAGAATGATGATCAGTAATTAGACCTGACCTTATTAGTTGAGTATTTGAGGACATATCAGATATGACTGGGTTAGTTGAGTTGTGACTTAAATTGATCTTGAGTTAGAGGTTATCCAGGATCTATATTCCTTTTTATTGGAGCCTGTCTTGTATTGTGGTGAGATTGACGTTGCAGGCATTTGGGATCTGTTAGATGCTATGTTGTTGATGTTGATTATCAAGAGTAGATATTCTAGATTACTTATTGAGGATGTTGACTGTTTAGATATAATTCAATATGTATTGACTTGTTGATCTCGAGGACATACCATATACTTCATGATTGGTTATTGATTATTTCAGTTAACAGAGATGACTTATTATGATGGTGATCTACATCTTGGAGTTTGATAATAGTTATTATTTGATCTCAGTTGTTGAGGGTATAGGATTAGAACATATCGGTGTTGAGGAGAGGACTAATTACAGATTCATTGATATGATAGTCACGTTTTGGATTGCACTGATACGGACTGATACTTAGTGATTCATGAGAATTGTATTGAGACTATAAGTTGATGGATTAGTTATTGATATCTCTTTAACATGGATGGATGAGATTATGGTCAGCTTTAGTTGAGACTGTTTATTGAGCAGTAGCTAGACTGTTACTGTTATTTTTATCCATGTTATTGAAGTTACTGGGAAAATGATTGTTTGACCGTAACCACGGTACAGTCCTATTGTTCATCGTATACACGGTTACTGCTACTGTTACTGTTACTGTTACTGATATTGTTCACCGTGTATACGATTACTGATTGACTGTTACTGTACTGTTATTGTTACTGTCACCGTATCGTCCCAGTGTTCTAGATAATATGGACATTGACTGGTTTAACTGAATTGAATGAATAATAATGTAAATGGACAACTTACACCGGGATTGGGGAAATTGATGGAGGAGACAGCGTCTGTATTTTGGGTGGACCTAGGATACAGGTTGCGCAACCGGCTGAGGGTTCCACTGCAGGGTTCCTGGGGGATGACTGACATCCCATCTGTTACTGTTACTGTTCCACTGTTTTCACAGTGAGATTACTGTTACTGTTACTGAGTACCTAGCGGTACCCTGGTTCAGCGCCAGGAAACTGAGGCCGTGGTCCCGGGTATGTACGGGACCCACCTAAAGCATGGACAATGTCTCTTCTGTTAATTTCAATAACTTAGGACTCCGGTTGACACGTGTAGTAGGCGTAGTATGGGATGCGTCTATTACAGGTGGCAATTGGTGTTCGCTGACATAATAAATAATAATGAACTGTTAATGTATGGTGACTGACATTAATCACCTGACTGTACAATTATATCACTGTGATAGACATATAACTATAACCATGACCAGTATTGTATACCAGACTAGTGACATGCTAGGTTACACACCATAACGTCAGTTGTTGTTTACAGTTATGTTAGCTGCCTTATTCTACATACATGTTGTTATTCGGTATTTATCATATTATTTAGTGCTTTCAGTTATCTGTTATTATTATGTATGCACTGTTTCTTCTGCACGAGTTCTTTTCCTTTTACACACACACTCATTATGGTCGCGTTTCTGACGACCCTGGATTTGCACGTCCAGCTATTGGACGATTGTTTCTAATGTGCAGGTGTTGATGAGGCGGTACGCTTTGCGAGGAGCTTGGGCCCTCTCCCTTTAATTCTGGTATACTTGCATTTTATTCTTGTTATGATTCTTTGATTCCTGTATATCACCTTTTGACTTCTATTCAGCTGTCATTTTCTTCCTGTTATTCATTGCTATCATGTATAGTCTTATATGTATTATTGCAGTGATCCTTGATTATTATAGTTCTGATTATAACTTGTTCAGGTTACAATTGAGGCTTAGCGTATATACGTGGGGTATTATCCTCGCGTATATACGTCGCCATAACGACTCCGTATCTTTAGGATCGGGGCGTTACATAATCTGAAGCACAATTGTCACACAGATGATTGCTTATTAAACTTAGTGTCACATGCTATTATTATGTAAAAGAATTAGCTAGTTGACAATATCATACCTCTTAGTGATGAACATTTCAGGGTGGAATTACACTTGTTACGGCACACAAGTCTGCATGTTTTTCATTAAAGGTGCAGGGCTTGTGAACTTACTGATTAGCTGGTCAGCTGTAGCTTTATGTTATTGTTCAAATCTATTGAGAGATTGTTTCACTAATTCAAATTTGCTTTGTGAGGTGAAATTAAATTGATGAATGTGTTCGGCACAGAATTAGAATCATATTATACATTTAATTCATTGATCATCAGCTTTTTTTTTTTTTTTTTTGTTACCTTCACTGGTGGTTGTATTGTGTTCCATTTTTTGTATGTGAGAGCGCGCATGGTCTTCTGTTTTACATTGTGCATACACGCGCTTGTCTGACCTCTCTCACATCTTGTGGATGCAAACTGGACTTGTGGACTGTGACATTCTCACATTCTGTTTTTATACTTTTACCTGATTTGATACTTTGCACTTGTTTCTAACTCATATCATGTATGCAGGTTTCCACGTTTGCTGACATGGAAGGAGAGGAAACATTTGATCCATCGTTTCTTGGACATGCTGAAGAAGTCGTAGAGGAGCGCATTGCTGATGATGATGTGATTATGATTAAAGGCACAAAAAACACAAATGCGGTTAGTGCTTCCCATTAGGAAAGATGTTCCAAGATTTCTTGTTTAAATCCTTTCCTGGAGTGGTATTAAATTTAATTTATCATCTCTATCCAGGTATCATTGATTCTTAGAGGAGCTAATGACTATGTGCTTGATGAGATGGATCGATATTTGCATGATGCACTGTGCATTGTTAAGAGACCCTCGAGTCTAATGCAGTAAGTCTGACATCTACCTTCTGATATTTTCGAATTTAGTTATGAACTATAATTGGATATATCAATAATGGTTATGTTAGATGTCTGATCTAATTAAAGCATTAATTCAAGGTGTCTGCTTTCATTTTCAGTGCCTGTCTCAAAATAAAATACGGGATATTTAATACGAGGAACCATTCTGTTACACAAGGATGCATTTCTTTTGATAAGCCCATCTTAACATGCTTCCTCTCCTTTTTCTTTATTGCATTGATGTAGTAATTTGGTTAGAATTTGTTGCAGTCTCATATTTTGAGAATTTGGTATTGAGAATTATAGATCCTTCCATGCGTTGGTGATGCAGGTTGTTGCTGGTGGTGGTGCAGTTGAGGCTGCATTATCTGTGTATCTGGAATACCTCGCAACAACATTAGGTTCCAGAGAGCAGTCAGCAATTGCAGAATTTGCTGAATCTCTTCTGATTATCCCAAAGGTATTTCAGTCAGCAGGTTACTGTTTCTTTTATTTTTATTTTTTTCATTTGCATTTGTTTGCTTGTATGATGAGGTTGAACTTGTGGATTTTAGGTTCTTTCTGTGAATGCTGCAAAGGATGCAACTGAGTTGGTGGCAAAACTTCGGGCGTATCACCATACTGGTCAAATAAAGGCAGATAAGCAGCACCTTTCAAGTATTGCAGAACTTTGAATCTTCTTTTTATTATTGAGCTACGTATTAGCCATCTCAATTTCTACTTTGCTGATATTGTCTGTTTTTAGAAAACAGTTGCTCATTTTCTTGAATTACATATTTAGCCAGTTCCACTGTCTGTCAATTTTTCATCCATTAGTTTCCACTAGTTCCCAAGTTCATGTGTTTTTTAGCAAAAGATTGGTAATCCATCTGATAAACTTTATTATGACTAACAGCCCTTGCTCCAGCTATTTCTATTTGTCCCCATTCTTATGAATTCCTTTTCACCAGTCTTTTCTATTTAATTGCACCATTGAGTCTGGGGAGCAGGTTTGTCAAATAAAAATTAAATCTAAAATATTTTGTCACAAGTTCTTACCTGTTAAATAGTCAAATTCTTATATGGTCTATATTGAGCATGGGAAATTCAGTCCTCATCAGCACCTACTTCTGTTTACTAGTTCTACTTAAATGTTTTCAAGTCTTACGGGACACTTTTAGGCCACTATCTTGTATCAGCTGCTCATTTCCATCTGGTTGTTCTTTGGGCATCTTCATTTTGTATTCATCGTTAGAGACACTTCTTTATCCAGTGACCAAGATCAATGAGTTCATTGGCTGCAACCCATGATGTGATTTGTCAGATCCATCTATCCACCTTCAGATTCAAGTCATCGATAATTTCTAGTTCGAGAAAACAGCGTCAGCTGCATGCTGTTGAATATTATCTAGATACGATTACTTATTAGTTGTAGAAAGGAAAGTAGTCATGCTGACATTTTGATGCTTTGCAATCATTTCTTATGCATCATTTGCTTCCTGCAGTATGGGACTAGATCTCACAAAAGGTACAATCCGAAATAATCTTGAAGCCGGGGTATTGAGCCTGCAATGAGCAAAGTGAAGATAATTCAGGTAATTCACATTTAGCAGATAACGGTTGTATTATATCAATAAGCATCAGTAAGTTTATTTATGAAATAGGTATTTACAATTGAGTTCATATTCACATACATTTCATCTTTTGGGGGCTAGGTTGCTACTGAGGCAGCCATAACCATTCTGCGAATTGATGACATGATTAAGCTTAGTAAAGATGAATCGCAAAATGATGATGAGCAATGCTTGGTGGGAGCTGATGAGCTTCACAATTCTGTGCCTCTAGCTGTCAGAATGATGTTTCCTGGTTTCAGGATGATAGGTAACCCCTGTATTGTTTTTACGTGCTCAGTGGGATGACAGATGAACCATGAAAGTTTTGTTGTGTGTGACGTTCAGCTGTAGGTGGTGATTGTATTATTTAGTTGTGTAATCTGAAGAGCACAGTTGATTGCATAGGTTGTGATTGCTTCTCTCATTCTCCCAATCAAGGCCACTTCCCTCTTCCATAACGACTCATTCATGCCATTGATTGCATATGTTGTGCTCTCTCTTGGAAGGAAGCAAAAGAAATTTTGTGAAGGTATTTGCTTGATCAATTAGAAAATGTTTTTTTTTTTTTTGAAAGTTTAAGTTTTAACCTAAAGATGTTGGGTCTTGGTATCAAAAATCTTCATGCACTCTAGCCAAATGATGGCGGTGTATCTTTTACAACGAAAACAATTTGTGGGTTTCTTCAGCATTGGAGGATGCTAAGCACATTTTTCTTGTTAACTGTGCATTCATCATATTCTTAGCTCAGTTATCATCGATTTTTGAGGTTGGTAACTCAAAATGAATTGAAAATTATAGATTCATAATTATAATAACTATAAGAGGAAATTAATGCTTATTATGAAATTCTTAGATAAAAATTATAATTAGATGAAATCATACTGTGGTTGGGGGTCTCATCGCGACGATACATGCGGAACGAGAGAGATATGTTATTTTTTGATGAGTTTTTTTGTGTAATTTTGTTTAAATAATTATTTTTTCATGTAACTTTATTAGATTGAGATTTTTACTTCATAGATTCAAATTATATTGTTCAAATATAATTTGATGATTTATTATATTTTTCATTTAAGATGAAGATCTATTTTTCTAAATTTGTTTTCGGTAATTTTTTTCTGTAACTTTTTTCTACAATTCTTTTCACAAATGTGGAAAATTTTATATTATTAATACGTGGATAAAATTTAAAAATTTACAGGGCAAATTTCAAATTCTTATACTATACGGCATGTTCCCAAATATGTATACTGATGAGATATAATTAGCTTCTTCGGAAAGAATTTGTAGCCGAATTCTTCTAATTTAAATACAATGTTAGGCTATTTTAATTAAAGATTTAGTCCATTAAAGCTGATGTACATCACTTAAAGTGGATAAAAATAAAAAAAAATTAAGTGTTTTGGAGTTTTTTACTTATGCAGCTACAAGAGATAAATGGGCGCCCTAAAATGACGTGTTACTTAAATATATGACTTCAAGTACACAAATTCTTTATCTAACTATTTGGTAATGATTTAAAAGCTTAAAAAATTTCACACGCTAATTTTTGTTATGTTTCAAATATTCTACGCTATGGTGAAACTAACAAACTCTCTATTTAAATCATCTATTTTGTGCCTATTTGTTGCATAAGATTAAAACATTTAAAATATCTAATTTTTATTTTTAGACACTTTTAATAATGTAAATTAATTTTAACAGAATAAATTTTCAATTCAAATCACCGAACATTAAGTTTGAATGATAAATATTTGCTTTAGATAATTCTATACTTGCAGTGATTTCTAATCAAATTAAGGGTCACATGGCGACTCATTATTTTTTAGTAAAGAGAATCAATTTTTTTTTGACTGACGTCACCACTTCGCTCCTTGCAAAATCTCAAGAGACGGTGGGACCCACATGGCGAGAAGACGCCATGCACGCGACCATTAATGGCCTTTGAATGCTCTTTATTAATGGCACCAGAGCTTGTGGGTGACGTCACGTGCTTCCGACTGTGGGTTGCAGTTGTTCGTATTTCCATGTTGACAACCGAATAAGTATAAGATTATCGACAAGATTAGTCATTCAACAATCAACAACCAAATAAGTATAAGATTATTGACAAGATTAGTAGACCCAGCTCGAAATGAGACTCTGGATTCCCAAAAAGCCTTCAAATCATGAAGTAGATCCACAAACCAAAACTAGCCAACGCAGAGCAAAATTTGAAAATCTTAGAAAGAACAAGACAGATTCGGCTCATTTGTGTGAGTACCAAGACGGTAAATTCTGTATTAATATATGGATATCATATCCCGTTTTAACGGAATAAATTTTAACTTCTTTAGACTTTTTATAATATTATAAGAGGTTTAATCTCACGTTTCAACATTAGATTTATTCTCTTATAATACGTGTGTGTGGCTTACACACATGAACCGAAGCCGAAAAAATGACGGCAATGGGTTAATAACAATCAAGAAGCATCAGAGGAGTTCGTTGTACGCACGACGAATTGTCAAGAAACACATGAAATATCGAAGAGACCAGCCATGCGAATGATGACTGGGTTCAGAGATTTCGAAGGAGCAGCAAATGCGAAGGAGCATCTGAGGGATTTCCTATGAACAACGAACTTCCTGCAATTAGAAGAAAAACCGAAGGAAAAAGGAGAGAAAAAAATTGAGAAAGAAGATACGAGTTTTTAAAACTGTCCTTGTTTATGCAAGAACGACAGAAAAGGATTGATGATGTAATGCGAGCGATACAACAACAAGAAGAGGAGTCTCTAAATGACTGTATCAAGTAACACAAGATAATTTATAAAAGAATTGTTCTTTAGGAGTTAAAAATCCAACAAAAATTTCACGGTAAATTTAAGATACCCAATTTGTTATGAATAGTGTATGAAGAATAATTGTTCATTGGGGACTTCGAAAGATTGCTCAATGAGATTCTGGTGAGCTGCACAAATAAAGTTCATATTAATACACTGCTGGAAAAAAAAGATTGGACTATAAAAGAATATGGTAGATACGATAGTAATAGAGAGTGGGAGAATTCGTTGAACTCTGTAGATTGTCAAACTGAGAAATGAATGAAATATAGTAAGGGTTGGTTCTGGCCAGTTCAACCGGTGCGACCGCATATGGCCTACAATTGTACAGGAGTCCCCTTGAACCAGTTATAAGCATGAGGCACAAAAGAAACTTTAAAAGTTTCAGGCTTTGATTTAAAGCATTAAACAAAGGCCCAAGAGTCAGAGAACGAGGCCCAAAAATAAATTCAGATCTTGATGGCTATTTAAAGTTTGTGTGTGTGGGGGGCGGGGGGCGCACAGAGAGAGAGAGAGAGACTAGAGGGTCTCTTCGTTCTCTACTTCAATCACTTTACCTTCTGAGTTTATTCACCCTCTTCAACCTTCCTTTCATTTTTTTTCTTTTCTTTTTTAATATCAATTTCATTAGCAAATGCAACGTCCATTGTTTCATATATTATTTAGCTCTCATTTATTGTAACTTAAAAAGTAGAGAATATAATTTCTAATTAATTTTTTTTTATTAGTATGACCCTATGTTCATTTTTCTACCCCAAATCTATGAACAGGCCGTGACAGTCAATCACGAAATCGGCTTATACAATCACGAAATCGGCTTATACAGAGAGAAAAAAAAACATGCTTAATTCGCTCTGAAAAAGGAGGGGTGACTGAAAATGAAGACCATGTGGGTGTTGAGGATGTTGTTATGATGTTGGTTGTCATGGGCGGACCCATTAGTGGGCTAGGCCGGGCTACAGCTCGGCCCATTTTTTATATATAGGCTTAAACTCATTTTTATTTTTGTTCTTTTCATATATTGTGTTAGACCCTTTTCTATTTTGGTTTTTTTTTAGCAAATTTATTTCTAGTTCCGCTCCTGATTTAGTAGAGAATACTGTTTTATTCTTTTGATAAATTCATATAATTCATAAGTATATGCTATAAAAAATTGCAGCTCATCCCAAAAAATTTTTCTGGTTCCGCCCCTGTTGGTTGTAGATGTTAATGGTCCAGTCTTTGTGCTTCTGATAATATTTTTGAAAGCGAGTTTTAACTTCAAAAATAGTTGGTCTATGGCTATAGGACTATTTGGTTGCTCTCCATAAATGGTACGCGTAAAAGGGAAAACCCGACTGACTATTTCATTCTCTCTACCAGTTGGATCTACATCTTTTTTATTACAGTGTGAGATTTTTCTTCCTTTTTCCCCCAAGTAAAAGATGGAAAAAGCTCTCCCTGTTCCGCATATGATAATGAAATGTAGTTTATAAGATTAGTCAATATTAGAAACCAAGACCGACCCCCTTCTCTATAATAATACAAAAGTGAAATAAAATATAATTTGTTTAAACAGGAAATTCGTCTTATTACTTATATGATTACTACAACACATGGATATTGAAAACCCCCCTTATTAGTTAAAAAACTATACATCACAATGAAATGAAATTTGTTCATTGGTTAATTAGGACTAGATTCATGGGCATGGTGATTACCGTCTTCTAGATTGTTTTGGCGGAAATGTAATGACCTCGTAGTCAATTCTGATAGCTAGTCACCTTACACCATCATACACGTCCGTTAGAGATATCAATGACAACACGTAACTCATATGAAACATGTGAACACATGTTTCATATGAGTCACGTGTTGTCATTGATATCTCTAACAATGCCTTGCTAACTTGAATCTCAAATTTAAAACTTAGGATCAGATTAGCTGCACAACTAAGAACCCTTGGCCAATTCCATTAATACCACGTATCTCGATTGCAGGTCAGCACAACAAATGGGCATTCTGCATGAAAATGTTCCTGCATCTGTAACCTGGAAAGCAATATAAATGGCTCATATCTCTCATGTCGAGAGTTAACTTTACAACTGCTACAAATCTCAGGTGAGGCTCACAAAAGCGCAAATTCGCTATGCAAAGTGAAAGGAAAGAGAGAATTTGCAAGATGAGAAGAAATGTAGAAAAATCAGACAACATAGAAAACTGGATAGCAGGGCATAGAATTCTGTTTGTTCACGACATTATTATAACAAAACAAATGCCTCAGGAACCAATTCATGCTCACAAAATATGCATGATCAAAACTAGGCAGGAGAGGACAAAAAAAATGAAAAAATTCAGACCACCCCAAGAGGTTCAGAAAACAGAAAGGAATATTGTCAACAAGGAAATTGGTAAGGAAGATCGTCAACAATGAAACTACAGGCCCTGATCAACGAGGTAGTCTCCGAGCCTCTCCACAACCATGTTGCACTGCCCTGGTGTCATGGGCTCATCGTAGAGGCCAAAGATCATAGCCTGGTTGGTCTTCTTAACAGTGATTCCACCTGTCCCCTGCCAAAAGATACGGGTTGATTTATGAAGTCAGATACTAACTACATTCAGAACAATAAAAAAGTAAACTTAGTCTTTGTTTCTCCATTAACAAGCAATCACCTGAGAGGCTAACATTTCTATAATTAACAGAAAGAACACAAAACAAGATGTGCACCATATTCTACTCATTTGGGATAAAATTACGAAGCAGGCTTATAGCCTGCAACCAGAAATGTAAAGTTCACTTTCACTTTGGAAACATTTAGTGAAATATTGGGACTTATGTGTTTTTCCAGCAGGAATCTATAGAGCGGAGTAAATGCTACATAAAATATTAAACATGGTACCACAAGCCATGAAAAAAGCAGCAGCTATAAATAGCTTACAAGCACCATGTTCTCCTGGAGACTCTCTGTCCACAACAAGAACTAATAATACTCTTTGATATTACCATCCGGAATCACCATCATGTATTTAAGTGGGACTTTTCATGTTTCTATAACAAGTCTTCTAAGTGGATATTTCTCCACTTTCACATTTTCAGTCGTAATGAATCAGCATTAGCAAATGTACATACTCAAGTTTCAGAGTTCAGATGCAGAAACATGGCATTACAAGATAATGTAAAACGTAAACTTTGGCTGATACTTGCATATAGTATTTCATTGTGCCATTCTCTTGACATTACCATAATTTTCAATAATATTAGTCATCCAACTATTTCATAAATGGTTTTATGAACATTCTGTAAAAGAAAATTCTGGACATAAGTTTCAATAAAGCCATTCTACATCCTATATTGCGTTTAAAACAGTACAACTGCTGATAAAGCTAATTTGGGGTGCTCTAATATCATTATAAATCATTTTATGATATCATGTTCTTACATTTACACTACTTCCATTACACTAATAGCCTCTACTTCCATTACAATAAAGCTATATACGTGTTCCGAAGGAAGTGAGGCCTCAGAATAGTCTAAGCAGCAGCAGAATAGAGCACTAAGAACACTACTTGAAGAAACATGACAGTAGCTAATAAAGAAAATCTATAACCAAGACATGGAAGAAAGGAAATTGTGAAGAAAGTAATAATAAAGAAGCCACTTATTTCAGATGGATTCATAAGAACGAACTAGCATGAACAAAGCAAGAAAGCAACCAGCATCAATACCACATTACTGAATTGAAATTTGGAGATGATCTTGTAGAGAAAGTACAACACCAGAAAAAAAAAGTTTGCCTCCAATTATTGAAGAAATATGATAGCAAAACTTTACCCAGGCCTTTCATTGGACACATATTCAACCCTCTCAAGAGAACTATTCCATAAAACCCAATTTGCCGAAGAAGTCCTCTTTAACCCTCTGATTGAGAAACATTGACACAACAACTGACAATTAGCCATAGAATAAATGTGTCTACTGTATACTTTTTTGAGTCGGTGCATCTATTTCCAGGAGGAGGGTTAGATTATCTTTTGACCAATTTTGGTTTAATTGGCTATTATTCACCTTCTTATTATTTTTCTTGGAAGGATTAGAAGATGCTTAGACATTAGAGAATTCATAGACAATTTTTTCTAGTTAATAACCTTTACATTGGTTATTAAGTATTTCAAAGTCCTCCTTTCATTAGATATGATGATCCATAAAAATAGATGAAAGATCATATTTTGGTGTCATAATTTTGATAACTAATATGAACCCTTGACCTAGAGAATTCTAATAGTCTCGATAAAATTGTCAGCATACAGGTCGATTATTCACCTATGACAAGAGAGATGTGTTCCACTATAACAAACTTTTCTCCCATCTCTCATAGCCGGGAATAGCATCCTTGAAATGCATGAGCAAAATTAATCTTAGGATAGAATTTCACATTTTCCATGAATCCTAAATATATACTGCAATCAATGAAGTAGCAATACTAAACTTGATTCAAGTTACTTATAAGAAATGCTTGATGAAGTTATTCTTTCTATGCATTTAAATATGTAGATTCAGAAAATGTGTTTATACTCCCAACACCTCTAAATAAATAAATCAACAAACCTTCATACAATGTTGTTCGCAAATATGTATATTGTCCACAATTACACAAGTCTTGGAGACAGTACAGCTAGATAATACTCCAATTGTAATATAGGATCTTAAATATAGAGAAATCCTTTGCATACATGAAAAGTTTGTGACATCATGCCAGTCACCAGGAAGCTACATACATACAAGATTTTGGCATCTTGAGTTCACCAAGGAAACTAAACCTTCTAAGTTAGCTGACTAGCCAAGAATGCTTAATCAATTCACAGAGATATCCTAAGCTAAGGAGCCGTTGGCAATGGTTGCTGTGCTTAAAGAGTTCAATTTTACATCCTTGCTTCAAGCCTTCAGATATGGGGGAATATGTTATGTTTGGCTATTTGGATTTATCTGCGTCTTAAAATTTCTGTATAGTAAATATATTACTTTCCAGACTTGAGTTGCCCAAAGTAATGTGTTAAAGTTCATTTTACTGGGTCTTCTGAGGCATCTATTACTCAAATAGATTCTACTGGCTTCATTTGTCGTTGAAAGAATCACAAAATTATGAGTAAGAAGAAACACTAATCCTTTACATTTTCTTATTCAGAATTGCAAAGCATAATAAAGAAATAGTGCATGTACAGAGGTATGCATATATTTTCCTTTAAACACTTTAGCTTCACCCCAAATAAATGGCAGAACGAAATGCATAAAAGCTTCAAGAACAGTGAAAGGACTTGCAGTCTTCGAACTTAAAATCTAACTGAATCTATCAAGATCCCAATATCTTACTATGACTAAGAAGAAAGAGTACAAAGGGATTTAGTGTTTCAAATATATTTGAACTGTAAAAGAGGAATACCGCAAGAGACAAAAGATACTTTTAGTCCTATGTGGACTAGAAAGAAAGATAGAGAAATGTTCAAATATGATTAGATCCAAACTCCAATAGATATTTTCTCTTTTTGGTCATATAAATTCTAAGCCTATATAACACTTCAATCAAATCAGTGGCTCATTGCTATAAATGAGTTGGTAACAAAGTTTAAGGTGGAATGAGCTTTATTTGTGAATACTTAGTGCTACTAGAGATTGATTAAAAAAATTGATGAACTTAGGGTAAAAATATGATAGAATTGAGGAACAAAATTATAGGAATGGTATGGATAATAACTTGAATCAAGTTAGGTATAAAAAATGAGTTTGATCGGATTCTAAGCATGGACAATACGGATTCCATACATGATACTAGGGATTTTGCCTTTTTGAGTCATATGGATTCCAAGCATATTTAACACTTGATTGAATTAATGAACCCATTATCATAACAGAATGCAAATGATATGTGTATTACTCACCTTCTTCCCACGGATAACAGCTCCAGGCTCTCCTTGGATTACCATGTATTTTGCTGCCCCAAAAAATAAACCAGTAGGGGCAAGGGACCCTGGTTCATTAAAATCATTCATAATAGCATTGACCTCATCAGGCTTAAACTGCACATTCAACACAAAAAATGGTTCTGTTAAATTCATAAATACTGAATAAAAAATTGTACAAGTGGCATCAAGCATTTAATATGTAGAAAAACGATTGTTTGGCCATAAATAGAATCATGACAAGTGAAATGTGTTGGATAAACAAAAATCTGAAAAAATATTCACCAAAGCATCCACACATCAAATACATAAAAAGATGAATGCATGATAAAAAGGTATACAAGAAAAATAAAGGACCATTGGGCACAATTTGCAACTTTCAATGAAATTATAACAGCTATAACAATTTTTTACTCTTTGTTCTGGTTCATCCAAAGCTATCACTTTTTTCTTCTTCTAGGCCATTTCTTTGTCAACTACAGATTTTCGAAGTTTTGTCATCGGTTACACGTGTTTAAACCGTATTGTCAATAGTTATGTTATGATACACTGGATCGGTTAGAGCACAATGCTTCCCGCGGTCATCGGTTCAAACACCGCCTCACAGACATTTCTTCTCCCCCGCAACATGGCCACGGCCAGGCCCCGGTTTGCTCCCCGGAGGTCGCCGGTGAATCCCGCGGCGGTTGACTTAATTAGCAAAAAAATGGGCCTTCTGGAATTGCTCGCATGCCCCTTCATCCATAGGTTCATTGACTAGCATCTTGGCACCAATTTAGTGCGTTGATGATGTCTGATTATTAACCAGTAATTTTTTTTTCAAAATTTTGCAGCCTTATACTCCATATTGAGACAATCACAATCATAATGATGACATGCATCATCATATCCGAAAAACACTTTGGTAAAGCTAAAGAAAAACATTATGAGAGTTGTTAAGAAAATAGAAAAACAACAAATTGTAATTGTCCTTTAAAATATTGTTTTATTATATCCTGAAAAATGTTTCATGAAGCATAGTGGTTTATTAATATGCTAATATGTTGATGGATAAATAAAAGGATGATCTTAGTAGGCCTTTTAAGAAAGCAGCACTGTATACATATTTGCATTTGCATTTCTTACTATGCTTTTGTACATAATGCATTTCCATGTAAATCTCAGGCGTCAGATTCCTGTGAATCATATTCTCTTATGACAACGACGATGCGTTCAACATATTTTGATCTACCCAACTTGATATAGAATATCAAGAAGGAAAGTAGAAGCATTACACATGCCAATCTATTCTCCATCAAGCTGGAAAATTTTTCTTTCAAAACGGAATCATATCAATTAGGATCAAAGTTTTTTTTTTGGGAGGTAGTTATCTCCTTTATATGTACATCTCAAAAAAGAAATATATGATTGCTCATAAAATCTATCAACCAAATATTTTTCAACTATGTCTGTGTGTGTGTTTGTGACACAGTTTCCGCACTAATTTTCTAAATAAATTAATTTTGTTTCAGAAACACACACGAGTATCCACTCAAAATGCAGCTAATTTTGGGCACCAAAAAAGAAGATACATTCTTGGCGCCAGATTTTCAACCAGAAAATATGCATTAAAAAACACAATAACTTGCATAAACAAGACGCCATTGATTGCATTCTTTAAAAGCACCGAAGAATTAATAATTCGACCTCGTAAAGATAAAAAGCAGAAAAAAAGATTTATACTAAGCACGCCCACAAATGATTTCACAAAATTAACCCAATCATCAGCAAGCTCCGATCTTTTCAGGAAAAATCAAAATTCACCTAGATCAGATCACGAATACGCTTCGAAACCCAAAAAAAACAGATCATCAAATTACAAAAATGTAATCCAACCTGAGGGAAGGCAGCGCTCTGGGCCCAGATGCTGCCATCGAGGCCGATGATCGCCGCCGACGAGAGGTGCTGGCCCTCGATGTCGCACATCAGGTGCTCGTCGACGTAAGTTTGCCACGACATTCTCTGGCTCTCTCTCTTTCTCTCTCAAAAAATCAAGCTCTGCTTCTTGATTTCGATTTCGATCTGTTAATCGCAGAGTGAAGGAAAAGTGTAAAAATATAAGGGGGAGAGGAGAGAACGGATCCAACCGATTCACTGAAGAAGTGGCCTTCACGTTTCCCATTTTTCAGGGGAACGGATATTGCCACCCCCACCAAATGAGAAGCGAACAGATATTGCCAACCCCAAAAATAATGAGAAAGGCTTCCCACAATTAATTACAAATATGCTATTATATTTTTGGGTATAACTACTCGTCTGGAAAAATATCAAAATATTCTTTTCTCTTTTCCTTATCCTTCTTCGTCTCTGGTGACCCCCCTCCCCCTCTGGCCTCCTTCCTCGTCGGTATACTGTAAACTGTCTAAAAATTACTGAGGACAAGTCATAAGAGAGTAGAGTCTATACCCCAGACGTAAGGCTAATCAGAGCACTCATGTAAAGTCAAAACGCGGGGCTCGAAGCTTACGTCCCCAGCTTAACTGTAATACCAAAACATAGAGTTTGAAACCCGCGTCTCAACGTCACAGCAGTGTCGAAACGCAAGGCTCGAAGCCTGCGTTCCAGCTTCACTGTAATGCCAAGATACAGAGCTCGAAGCCCGCGTCTCAACGACACCGCAATGTCGAAACGCGAGGCTCGAAGCCCGCGTCCCAGCATCACCGCAGTGTCAAAACGCGAGGCTCCAAGCCAGCGTCCCAGCATCACTACAATGTGTATCATTGTAATATCAAAATGCAGAGCTCGAAGCCTGCGTCTCAACGACACCGCAGTGTCAAAACGTGAGGCTCGAAGCCCGCGTCCCAGCATTACTGCAAAGCTAAAACGCAGAGTTCGAAGCCGCATCTCAGCATCACCGCAGTGTCAAAACATGAGGCTTGAAACCCAAGTCCCAGCATCACTGCAATGCGTATCAGTGCAATGTCAAAATGCAGAGCCCGAAGCCCCCATTTCAACTGCAGAAGAGCCCTGTGTTTCAGTTATAACTACCCTCATTACCGGGTCAATTAGTGCCCATGTAATAAGGGAAGTTAACCCCTATCATAGTTTTTAGGGTACAATTTTAAACCAAAAATCCTATAAATCGCTCAGTTTGCTATTGTAGAAGGGTCGGAAGTTTTTGTTGGACTTTTGGTCAGAAGTTTTTGAAGTGGAAGTTCTGGTCAGAATTTTCAGCGAGGAATACTGATAAAGAGTTAAACTCTTCTACCAATTTGTTGAGTTCATATTTTTTCCCAAGTCTCTTTGAGATTCCATTTGGACATGAGCTATGCTACTCCGTGCGTAATCTGAAGAGAAGATTCCCAGAAGACACTGACGTTCAATCGGTCAGAAAATAAGATTCACTTTTCACCGCTACATAAAGAACCCAACCTTAAATAAAGAGAAGATTTGAGCTTGAATATCTTCTCTATCTTGTAATTGGAATTTTGAGATTGTTGTAATCTTTTATTGATTTAAGAAAATTTTATGATACTTTATCTCCAAAAAAGTTTCCCCGAGAAACAAGAGATGGCGATTCCGCTGGGGATAACTTTCTCTACTGATGAGCAAGTTGTGGCGCAAAGTAACGTCACCTTCATTGGAAAAATGGTCGAGTTACTCATCGTAGAATTTGACCAGGCAAAATATGAAGAGTTCCTCTCTTCTGGCTTCAAGAGCCCTAGGGCTTGGCATACCGCAAGGTCTCCTGAGAGGTCCGCTCTCAAGTCCCTTCAGAGACTTCCCCGAAGATGGCCTGCGCAAAGAGCGTTATTTCTGGCCACATCACATGTAAGGCCCGCGTCAACGTCTTCCACGAGACTCGTGAGGCCAACGTCGTTGAAGGTCAATCTGGCCACACCCTTCTTCTTCCTTAGCTCCAGGTTACTGGGGTTCCCAACAACCCGTGAAGCGTAACCGAAATGTCGAACATCGACAAAGGGGACGCGCACGTCGACAATAGACGCAAGAAGATATCTGTGCAGCAGATATAGAACGCAAGGCTCATTCCTGCATCTCTTCTGAGTTACGTCAGACGTGCGAAGTCTACGTTTGGAGACCAAAACGCGGAGCTCAAGAGGCTTGCGTTTCTGAAGCTTCACCTCTCAAACGTGACGTTCAACAACGCGAGGTCCATGCTTCTTCTCAGAGACACGAGACCCGCGTCTCTACAACAGAATGCGGGACTCAGAGAGTCCGCATTTCTGAAATGTCGGTAGACGAATGCGATAATCAGCAACGCAAGATCCGTGTCTCTTCTCAGCAGAGGCACGAGATTCGTATTTCAAAGCCAAAATGCGAGAGCCGCGTCTATTCTATAGAACGTGAGCTCCGCATTTTCGAATCCTTTTTTTTAGATTTGCGACGCAAGTATAGCATTCAGAAGCTGAAAAGCCCTCAGAAACTTAAGGCTGGTCTCTTCATCCCCCTCCGACGGATCTAAGATATTATTTGACAATGAAGAGGAGTGCCCATCAAATCACTCCATCATGTTGTTGTGAATGGCTCATCACAGCAATGCTCTCTGAATGCCACTGCAGCTGGCATGTAAGCAAGCAGTCGGTGTTCAGACAGTTATCATTTACGTCAGTCTCCCAATTGATTAAAAGGCATCGTTCTTGCATAAGGAGAACTTTCTCTGATACGAAGTACCCTGGAGTCACTGTAAACATGGTGGGTCCAAGCATTACGCCAAGCAGAAGTAAGGAAAAATAGCCGATAGTCAGCTCTGACAAGTTTGAAACTGAACCGGAAGGAGTGTATCGGCATACCCACACTCAAACTTGCGTGGTAGCCCCAGTTGACTACAGTGCGCTAGCCCGGGGCATTGAAGTAAGCGAGTCACACTCTGCCATTTGGAATTACAGGCCTCGAACTCTTCTGTAGAGAACGAAGCCTTCGTGTATATAGCAAGTACTCCTGAAGAGATGGCCAGGCGCTTTGAACAGTAAGCCCAGGCCCAGAGGGAACAACTCGATATGATTCGTGCCCAATAAGAATCTATCGACAATCTCAAGTAGATGCTTTCATAATTGCTTGAGGGTAGGAAGAAGCCGAAGGCCAAACTCCTTCTAAGAAGTCTAAGGGAAAACAAAAGGAAGAGAAGAGCTCGTCTTCTACACATACTGAGAAGGAGGAATAGTCTAACTCTGAGTCATCCAAGCCTCCATCCGAAGAGGGAGGCAATTTAGATAATGGGAGCACTCATTCCAAAAGGATTAATAAACTGGAATAACGTCTTGAAGCCCCCACCAATCGAAAAGGCCTCCAAGAAGTAAGAGTGGTCTGGCTGTACCTGGCTGAGTGGGATCTTGTCTCATACTCTTCTAAGTTCAAAGCTCCATCCCTACAAGCCTTCGATGGCAAAGGGTTACCGAATCAGCACATATACAATTTCAAGTCTCAGACAGGGAACATAGTATCAAATGATGTCATCTTGGCGCGTTTGTTCATCGACACTCTGAAGGGACTCGCTTTCGAATGGTTCATGAAGCTCTCAGAAGGCTCCATCAAGAACTGGGGTGATCTGGAGAAGCTTTTCCTTACACACTTCTTCGAAGATGACTTAGAGATTATCATGCCCACTCTCCTGGCGATGAGGCAACGAAAAGAAGAGTCAGTTAAAGTATTTGTAGAGAGATTTTAGAATATGCCACTCTGACATCCTAACGGTATGACCCAGGCTACCCTGGTGAAAACATGTCATCACAATTTGCAAACCTTACTCCTACCTCAGATAGTAGTTGTTGACAGTTGTACCTGAAAACAATTAGTCTAGCAGGGTGAACAGGCAGAAGAGATTTTCACCAGGGTTAAGGTAGAAGAAAACAAGCTCAGACCCAAAAAGTCCACAAGGCGCACGCCGAAAGTATCTTTTCAATCGAAAAGGAAGGAAACAATGGCGACAGAAACGAAGTCTCCCGTTAAACCTCAGCTGACTAGAGGGGGTAGTTTTTTAAGTCAGCCGCGCTCTAACAAACAGTACTCCTTCAAGGATGAGCATGTTAATTTGTTATTCAAGTTACTCAACAAGAGAAACAGATTGAAGTTTCCTAAAGCTAGACGTCCCGAGGAGATTGGTAAGATCGATAATCCCAACTACTGCTTGTACTATAGGATGCTAGAGCACCCTACTAAGAGCTGTTACATCTTCAAAGACATCGTCCAAGCTTTGATTGATGCGGAGGTGCTCAAGCTCCGCCCAGAGCAGAAGAAAGTGACTGCTAACATAACATCATTTCTTTAGTTCGGGGTACAGCCTCCAGTGTCGGCCGGAGTGGTTCCAATTCCAAAAGGGGAACTAAGGGTACTCAATATAGACCCACATCATTAACAAGAGAAAGGTCTCGTACCTGTTCCTACTCCTCAAGGAGAAATCATGTGGGTTCATCCGACCTTGTGGAAGGCCAACAGTGAACTACTGTTACCAACAGGAAGTCCAAAGGTAAAGTAAAAGCTTCACCTTGCAATGTAGTGTGTGCTTCTTTCCTGGAAGCAGAAACCGATGTCCCCTCGCTAACTGACTCAGAGGAATAGACAATTGTCTTTACTGTAAAGCTGAATGAACCGCTCTTGGCTGAAACTTGTTTCGGTCAGTCATACTTGAAGAAATACGACGAGATGGTGGCAAATCTGCCTAAACCACCCCAGAACCTGTAAATTAGCTAGAGGGGAGGGGTGAATAGGTGATGGCTAATCTAATGGTCACTAAATGCGGAATTAAAAACTTATATGATGCAAACTAAAACTTCTTATACTAAACACTTAGTATAATACAAGAGTGTAGCCGGATTTCCCGTGAAGGGCTCTAGACTAACTCCTCAAGATTCCTCTAAATAAGAGTTGAGGTTCGCGTTGGCTCTCTTGGTTGAATACAAGTGTTAGCAAACAAACCCCAAGCATATAACAATTAAGCACAATAAGAATATCAAGCATATAAAGATAAGAGCAATAATAGTATGCAAGATATAAACAAGTAAGGGAGAGAGAGAAAGAGCAATCGCAAACATGAGGGATTTGTTTCGAGGTTCGAGCACACTTGCTCTACGTCCCCGCCTTCAACACTATGAAGGATTTTCACTAAAATCGATCCCACCTGATCACTCGGTGCCGCATCACCAACAAGCTCTAGGACTCCCTAGTCCCGTACACACCGCAAGCTCACTAGTTCGCCGAGGCCGCACCTCAAACACCGAGTCCACACACGAACTCGAAACAACCGCGAACGCACTCGTCCGCCTCCTCAAAGAACAAAGATGAACTTTGGTGATCACAACTCTTGATCACCTAAAATCCTCTCACAACAAATCCCTATAGGTAGATATAGCAATGGATGGCTCAAGTGTTGTGTGAGAAAACAAGGAAAGAGATGGTGGAGGAAACTCAAGAAAATCACTTTTAACACTCTTGATAAACTCCCCTTTTGATTAGAAGTATTAGCTCTCAATTTAGTGGAGAAAACTCTTTTAATGAAGTAGGAAAAACTAGCTCAAAACCCACTAAAAATCTTGTAGAAAACAGCCCCGAAATGTTCCAATTTATAGAGCTAGAAAAACTAGCCGTTGGGAGCCAGATGGCCTGACGGTCGACCGCCCGGTCAACCGCCAACGGTCATTTTTCTGACCGTTGGGGCAGCGGTCGACTGGCTGGTTGACCGTGGCTTGGATACAGAGAGCACTGCTCTCTGTCCGGTCGACCGCTCAGTCGACCGGGGCCTTTCCCGAGAGCAGAGCTCTCTGGACGGTCGACCGAGTCGGTCGACCGACCCTCCTGCCAGAACTGGCGTGCACGTCTGTGCACGTCGGTCGACCGCCCGGTCGACCGACTTCAGACTTCAGTTGACCGGCTGAAGCTAGGGAACAAAATTCTGGGACTTTAAACTAGGTTATTTTGGCTCATATAAAATCCCATAAAATCATGAAAAATCTACAAAAATAGTTTCAATGTTATACTTTGATAAATAAACATGCTTGCACAAAATCAAGGCATGTTACAAACAATTTGGACCATTTTTGTAACTTAGAAAATTTGGCTCAAACCAAAAACTGTATTTTTCCAAATTGGTTTTGCCAAAACTTGTTTTTCCAAAACTTCTCTAAATACAAAAACAAGATATTTTAAACTCATTTGAAGCATAGAGTGTATGGATATGATCCACTACACATACATGGTGAAATATCTATGTTTTTGACATTAAGCTCTAAATACGGTTTTGGTTAAAACATGTAAACTTGAATACCAAAAATCAAACCGGTATTTTGTCAAAAAGAAAACTCTTTTGTATTTTTCCAAAATAAAATTCTTTTTATGAAAACTCATCTAAATCAAGAGTGTGTGTATATATGGTAACTTGAGCAATCCACCAACTATTCTATCCTTTATATTTTATCTAAAACAAAATCTTATAAAAACAAACCTAGACACAAGTCTTCATCTTCTTGAAGTCTTCACTTGAAGTCTTCTTCTCCTTCTGATTTGGTCCAAACACGATCCATAGAGCTAGACTCCTCTTGAGTACTTGATGTGGTCTTGATGCACAAGCTCTTGAATCAAACCGTGTTAGCTCCAAAACTTGACTTTAAATCTTTTGTGAAGCTACACACCTACTAAGATCTTGATCACAAATCTGAAACTAGATAAACACAAGATCATTAGTACCATAACTACATGAGTTGATCATCATCAAAACTAGAGTGATAGGCCTTTGGGCAACAATCTCCCCCTTTTTATGATGACAAAACTCATGAAATTATATATGCATGGATTAAAGTAAAGTTTCAAGGAAGCTCCCCCTTAACTCATGCATAACAAATAAACAAATAAATATGCAATGAATGCTCATAAATATGTATGCAAATATATGGAGATAAACATGCATAAACAAGCATGAAACACATCAAATTCTTTTTCTCCTATTTGCAATACAAAACATCCCCCTTTATGAATAAAGCAAGGAAAACATGCATATATATCAAATACTTCTCCCCCTTTTTGTCAATCATCAACAAAGGGGTCAAAGTAAAAAACAAAAAAAAATGTTCTCCCCCTTTTTGTGAAAAGCAAAAATCAACAAAGGGGTGACATTAAACAAATCAATAAAGGATATATGTGATATACATTCATGAAGAGGAAGACGCTAAGTTAACTTTCCTACACATATACATTACATGAAGGAGGGATGAAAAGCCCTAATTCACATAACACATAATATGTAATGCATAAGAGAAGATGTGAAGCTCCCCTTACACACGTGTACTGCATAAAGAAGAGTTGTCAAGCTCCTCAATATAAGATACACTCAACATGAATCTATATGTAGAAGAGATGTTAAGCTCTCCTTGCATATCAAAACATTTTAATCTTCTTATTAAAACAAATTTTGAGTTTTTCTCAATAAAACAAATTTTGAGATATCTTAGTAAATCAAATTTTAAGATATCAAATTTTTTTTTTTAAGGAACCACTTGTAAATCAATCAAGTTTTAAGATACCATTGTAAATTGTAAATAAACATTATAAATTTTGAATTTTAATCAAAAATAGAATCATATTGATACCAAATGGAAATTATTGCATATTTTTTATATCAATAAAAATATCAATTTTAAAACTAATGCATAAGCTTATTAACAATCAATTGAGATACCAATTGAAAATATGAATTTGAATCAAGCTTAGCATAAACAAACTTTGTGCTTTAAATATATAAATCTATTTTAAATTAAGCACAAATAAATTATATATATGTATGAAAATGAAAATACCAATAGAAATTGATATTATTTGAAATGAAGCATACATATATAGGAAACAAAATATGAGTATATACAAAATAAAATACCAATTGAGATCAAATATATAACTCATAACCTTCCACCCTTTTTATGCTCAAGATAAACGATTTTTCAATTAAGCTTACAAGGCATAATCATCCATCCATCCGCCCATCAACGTGAAAAAACACCTAGAGGGGGGGTGAATAGGTGTGAGTGCTAATCTAATAAACTAAATACAAACTAAGTGCGCTAAATGCGGAAGCTAATGCAAATTATGCACAAACTAATACAATACAACAAGTGTAGCCGAATTCCCCTTGCGAGGCTCTGGACTAACTCCCCTTGATTCCCCTTGAAATGGGTTGAGGCGCTATGTGAAGCTCTTGTTGGATGAGTACAAGTTAGGCACACACACACAAGCAATCCAAGCAATAAGAAATATGTGCACACACAATCAAGCCAAGCAATCAAGGATAAATTACAATATGAAAGATGCAAGGCAACACAAGCAATATATGATATGGCAATGTGAATTATGCTCAACACAAGCAAATATGATATGATATGAATATGATGCTTTGCACAATTATAAAGAGAGAGAGTTAGAGAGACAATGGGAGCAAACGCAAACAACGAGATTTGTTTCGAGGTTCGAGCACCTTGCTCTACATCCCCGCCTACACCACCGTGTAGGATTTCCACTATCTCAACTCCCACCGAGGGAACCTCTACCGAAGAGGATTTCTTACAACTCTAGGAGTACCTAACTCCTCTCTCAATACAAAGCCACCGAGGCTACAACAACCACAATCCACAACACCTCTACCGAAGAGGCTCACAACCAACACTATCACCTCACACTTGAGGGATACAACTCAATCACCCGATCACCTCTACCGAAGAGGGATTCACAAATAAAAGGGTGTACAACTTAGAGGTTACAAACAACAACCTCAAAACTCCCTCTTTCTTTCTTTTTCCACAAAACAAAGATCCTAATAGTTTAGGATAGAAGATATAGCTCAAGTGTGGAAAACAAGTGTTTTTGGAAACAAGCAACAAAGAAAAATCCTTGGGAAAATACTTGCAATATGATAGAATTGAAGATCTAAGCAAAAATCCCAAAAACCTATTTTTCTTTGATTTTTCAAAAACCCAAAAAAAAAATAAGATGAAATCTTTTTGACTTAAAACTCTTTTAAAACTCTTTTAAACTCTTCAGAAAACTGAAAATTTTTAGCTCAAAAATTCTTGTTCAAAACAATGGAGAAATGGGGTATATATAGCCCCTAGGAAAAACTAGCCGTTAGGCTGATGTGGCAGTCTGACCAACTGCCGGTCGACCGGCCAGGTCGACCGCCAACGGTCAAAAATGTGACCGTTGGGCAGCAGCGGTCGACCGGTCCGGTCGACCGAAAATTCCCGAGAGCAGAGCTCTCAACCCGGTCGACCGGTCCGGTCGACCGTCCACTGTGCCTAACAGACGTGCACGTCTGTGCACATCGGTCGACCGGCCCGGTCGACCGGCCCTTGGTGCGGTCGACCGGTCCGGTCGACCGTACTGGCCTGGCAGGCACAGTGCAGAACTGCACAGATACGGGATTTGAAAATAGGTCTTTTCACTCAATAAAAATCCCATAAAATCACAGTAAATCTAAAAAATAGTTTTAATCACAATAAAAACTGTTTTTCTAAAAAATTGTTTTTCTAAAACTTGTTTTATCATTTTATGTTAAAACATAAACATGTGATAAAAATTTCAAGACAATATATCAACATATCAATTCATTTTAGAGTCTTGCAAATTTTATCAAAAACAAAACCTGTATTTTGTCAAACTTGATTTTTCCAAAACATGAATAGGGATATCAAAATAAGTTTGTTTACCAAGTTAAAGCATGTATGTATAAATAGAAAACATCTACTATACATATACCATATGTAAACTTGTTTTGATAAACTATTCATGAAAACCAAAACTCAATCATAAAACGTGTGTGATTTGTGCACTTGAGCATATCAACTAAACTAAGCTTTACAAATGGATCTAAAAACTCTATCTAAATTAGGATACCTAAGTCTTCTTGACGATCTTCATCTTCAAGTAGACTTGCTCCAAAACTCCGTGATTCTCCAAGTGCAAAGGTATGATCTTTAAGCTTTGGCACCGGAATCACCATGATAAGCTTCTAATCATCTTGTTGAAGCTAACCACGAACTAATATCCTGTTAATGATCTGAAACTTAGAAACACAAGAATATTAGTAAACATAACTACATGAGTGTTGATCATCATCAAAACTAGAGTGGAAGGCCATTGGGCCAACAATCTCCCCCTTTTTGATGATGACAAAACTCATGGAGTTATATATGCATGGATTAAAGTTAAGCTTCAAGGAAGCTCCCCCTTAACTCATGCATCACAATAAACATAATAGATATGCAATGAAAGCACATGATACTAAACAAAAGCATGCATCATATCTTATTATTTATCCCTATGCATGAACTTGGTATATGCAAAAACACAATCATGCATATATAAAAACAAAACTCAAATTCTTCTCCCCCTTTTTGTCAATCATCAACAAAGGGGTAATCAAACCATAAATAAAACGAGGGGTAAAAATCTTTCTCCCCCTTTATGTCAAACAAAACAATAAAAGACAATGTTCTCCCCCTTTTTGTCTAAAACAAAAAAAAACAAAATCAATAAGGGGTGACTACAAACATGATATCAATTAAAATATGTCAATGAAGCATCTTGATACCAATAAACAAGAATCAATATATGTTATATGCTATATACATTCATGAAGAGGAAGACGCTAAGTTAGCTTCCCTACACATATGCATTACATGAAGAAGGGATGACAAGCCCCAATTCACATAACACATATTATGTAATGCATAAGAGGAGATGTGAAGCTCCCCCTACACACGTATATCATATAAAGAAGAGTTGTCAAGCTCCTCAATTTATAATATACTCAACATGAATCTATATGTAAGAGAGATGTTAAGCTCTCCTTGCATATAGGAAATACAAATCAAAACTAATTTTGAATTTCTTAAATATGATACCAATTGTAAATATTTTACCAATTTGATGTTGATATCATATGTTTAAAATAACAACTTTTAATCATAAAGTGTGGGAGTACAAATACCAATTGAAATACAAAATCAAATTTTCTCCCCCTTTATGAAAAACAAACTAAAGACATGCATAGTCTTGATAACAATTTAAAAGTAATCAATTTAAACAAAATTGAAACTCAAGCACTAGCATAAACACAAACATATATATGTATGAAAGATAGATACCAATAGAAATTGATATACTTGGAATTTAAAGCATACATACATACAAAACATATATGAGTATACAAGAAGATCAAAATGATACCAATTGAAAGAGTTCAATGATACCAATTGACATAACAATAAGTTCAAGTGTATACATCATATTATCTACCACCCAATCATAATTCAAGTTTTAAAGATTTTCAATTTAGGGCATACATGAACATGATCTCCCATCCTACCGCCCTTAGATGGTAGGGGTTTTCAAAGATAGATTTGAAAATGTAGTTTTGTTTGAAAATCACTACCAAAATGAAGAACACCGCAACTAGTTAAATGGAAAACTTGTTAACTAGCACGAAATCCTTCAAGCAAGGAATAAAACAAAAATGAAATTCACATGATAATCATCACTCTAACCAATAAAGCATACCTCATGAGAAACAAAACATGAGCAATAGATATGAGTGTACAAATAATATGTGAAGATCATAATCATGAAAAATATTTCATTAAGCTCAATTATTCCTTAAAACATAATACCATCAAAACATGAAAAATCATATAAAACTCCTTATTTAATCTTCAAGGCATATGTATGTCTAATACAAGCTAAAATATACATACATATCCAAAACTCAACGAGTCCACTAAACGTATATTCATGAAGGCACGTGGCTCAAAAAGATGTATATGTATAAGATTAGTTTGAACTAGATAGACATATACATGAAGTTAAACATAAATACATGAAACATGAAAAACTAAATTTTCATCACAACAAATTTCATTTCAAGGTATATGTATGAATTGTCCAACATGAAGTATACATACATATCTCTAAACACAATTGAGTCTATAAATAGATTTGCATGAAAGGCAAATGACTCAAGGGTATACATGTATATCTTAAAGTTTGGCAATACGAACATATACATGAAGTGAAACACACAATCATAAAACAAATCCAAAAATGGAATACAAGTTTGAAATGTATGAATCATCAAAACTAGACTATACTAGCACATCTAATGGGTTCAAATAAGCGTTCAAGCTCATACATATATAGATTTATTTGTGGCCCACTATATGTACAAGTATAATTCCTAGTCTTAATGAAAGCTAACATCTAAACAAGTAACCTTAACATGAAGCATCAAAACACAATATAAAAATCATCATGATAAAACTAAGACATGATTACTATGTAAATTCACATGTATTAGATTCATGATGTACATTATAGCTTAAACAAACGGTGAGAACACTAAATGTGAATCAAATAAGCATGTGTGTCTCAAATACTATACATGTATGTCAAGGATCTAATAAACATGGAATGAACATACTAATCCAATGACAATAAAAACATGCTATAAACTATGAACATGAAAAGCATGTAAACAATAAATGGGAGTAAAGGATTGTTACCAAAAATGAAGAAGCAACTCTCCTTGTCTCCAAAACATGGTGGTCATCTCCACCATCTCTTCCCTTGAAAGTGATACATCCAATTGATTTCCTTTAAGTCCGGAACGCATCCACTCCAAGGTGTTATCACTCTCACGTCATGTGAGAGCCCACACCTACATCATAAACAAAAGGAGGGGTGGTCTTTGGTACCCATACTCTTTTGGGTCCATGGGGGTTAGTATCTTCTCTAACCCAAACAAAATTCTTTGCTAAATTAGGAGTATGTAATCTATCATAGCAAAATTTAGCAAGGTGGCCCTTACGTCCACAATGTGTACATGTGTACACATGAGCATACGTGTGATGGTGTCCGTGTGAAGCATGTGTATGCCGTGAAGGGTGTGCATGCATAAATGATGGAACTTGTTTCTTTCGAACCAAGGATTCTAAATGTGTATGGTTCTTAGCACATTGGCTCATAGTGGAGCCCAAACAATCTACTCTCTTCTTTAGCATACAAATATCATCATTAATCCTAGAAGAAGAGGTACATGCATTAGGTAGTCTAGATGAAGAGGCTACACTAGCATGGCAAACATGTTCATCAATTTTATTTTGCAAAACAATATTCTTATCTAAACAAACATTCAACTCATTTGAAATAGAAATGATTTTGTTTTTCAAAGCAACATTCTCTTTTAAAACAAAATCAACTTTAGAAGACAAAATTTCATTTTTCTTCAAAAGAGTTTCACAATCATTTTTAGATTTTAAAACTTTATTTTCCTTAAGTGCAAGTTCTAATTGAGATCTCAATGAATCCCTTTCATTATAAATCTCAACCTTCTCTTGCAAAACACAATCAAGTCTAGCATGCAAACTTTTATTTTCTTTTTCAATATCTAGACTTTTCTTTTTCAAAATCTTATATTTTTCAATTAACTTTTCACATACTATTGAAAGTTCTTCATTTAGAGCATGGGGATCAATATTATCATTTGAAGAACTAGAACAATCATCACTATCATAGTGGGGTTCCGAATGTACCTCAAGGGAGTCATTCCTTGGACCATGTAGCATTGTGATTCGGACTCTCCTCTAGTCTCCTCTTCTTGTCGGATTTGTGCTTGAAGCTCGGAGGTGGTGGTTGTTTTCAATTTGTTCCACACTGCAAAGGCGGAATCAAAGTTAGAAACACATAAGAGATAATCTTTAGGAAGAGTGCTTCTAATGGCCTCTAGGGCTTGTGCATTGGCCCCTATATGATTACCATCACCAAGATAACATCTCTTGGTATCGGCAAGGAAGACATGCAGACCTAGGGTCTTTAGGTTCATGGACATCCTATACTTCCAAATATCAATGTTGGAAGGATCATAGCTAGGTGGGGTCATGAAGTCCATGGTATAAACTAGATGTGTGCAAACAAGCAAATGCAAATGAGATTAGCAAGCAAATGGATCTCACTCCTAGGATGTTAAGCCTAAGTATCAGGAGCACTAGCTCTGATACCAATTGAAAAAACACCTAGAGGGGGGGGGGTGAATAGGTGTGAGTGCTAATCTAATAAACTAAATGCAAACTAAGTGCGCTAAATGCGGAAGCTAATGCAAATTATGCACAAACTAATACAATACAACAAGTGTAGCCGAATTCCCCTTGCGAGGCTCTGGACTAACTCCCCTTGATTCCCCTTGAAATGGGTTGAGGCGCTATGTGAAGCTCTTGTTGGATGAGTACAAGTTAGGCACACACACACAAGCAATCCAAGCAATAAGAAATATGTGCACACACAATCAAGCCAAGCAATCAAGGATAAATTACAATATGAAAGATGCAAGGCAACACAAGCAATATATGATATGGCAATGTGAATTATGCTCAACACAAGCAAATATGATATGATATGAATATGATGCTTTGCACAATTATAAAGAGAGAGAGTTAGAGAGACAATGGGAGCAAACGCAAACAACGAGATTTGTTTCGAGGTTCGAGCACCTTGCTCTACATCCCCGCCTACACCACCGTGTAGGATTTCCACTATCTCAACTCCCACCGAGGGAACCTCTACCGAAGAGGATTTCTTACAACTCTAGGAGTACCTAACTCCTCTCTCAATACAAAGCCACCGAGGCTACAACAACCACAATCCACAACACCTCTACCGAAGAGGCTCACAACCAACACTATCACCTCACACTTGAGGGATACAACTCAATCACCCGATCACCTCTACCGAAGAGGGATTCACAAATAAAAGGGTGTACAACTTAGAGGTTACAAACAACAACCTCAAAACTCTCTCTTTCTTTCTTTTTCCACAAAACAAAGATCCTAATAGTTTAGGATAGAAGATATAGCTCAAGTGTGGAAAACAAGTGTTTTTGGAAACAAGCAACAAAGAAAAATCCTTGGGAAAATACTTGCAATATGATAGAATTGAAGATCTAAGCAAAAATCCCAAAAACCTATTTTTCTTTGATTTTACAAAAACCCAAAACAAATAGATGAAATCTTTTTGACTTAAAACTCTTTTAAAACTCTTTTAAACTCTTCAGAAAACTGAAAATTTTTAGCTCAAAAATTCTTGTTCAAAACAATGGAGAATGGGGTATATATAGCCCCTAGGAAAAACTAGCCGTTAGGCTGATGTGGCAGTCTGACCACTGCCGGTCGACCGGCCCGGTCGACCGCCAACGGTCAAAAATGTGACCGTTGGGCAGCAGCGGTCGACCGGTCCGGTCGACCGAAAATTCCCGAGAGCAGAGCTCTCAACCCGGTCGACCGGTCCGGTCGACCGTCCACTGTGCCTAACAGACGTGCACGTCTGTGCACATCGGTCGACCGGCCCGGTCGACCGCCCTTGGTGCGGTCGACCGTCCGGTCGACCGTACTGGCCTGGCAGGCACAGTGCAGAACTGCACAGATACGGGATTTGAAAATAGGTCTTTTCACTCATAAAAATCCCATAAAATCACAGTAAATCTAAAAAATAGTTTTAATCACAATAAAAACTGTTTTTCTAAAAATTGTTTTTCTAAAACTTGTTTTATCATTTTATGTTAAAACATAAACATGTGATAAAAATTTCAAGACAATATATCAACATATCAATTCATTTTAGAGTCTTGCAAATTTTATCAAAAACAAAACCTGTATTTTGTCAAACTTGATTTTTCCAAAACATGAATAGGGATATCAAAATAAGTTTGTTTACCAAGTTAAAGCATGTATGTATAAATAGAAAACATCTACTATACATATACCATATGTAAACTTGTTTTGATAAACTATTCATGAAAACCAAAACTCAATCATAAAACGTGTGTGATTTGTGCACTTGAGCATATCAACTAAACTAAGCTTTACAAATGGATCTAAAAACTCTATCTAAATTAGGATACCTAAGTCTTCTTGACGATCTTCATCTTCAAGTAGACTTGCTCCAAAACTCCGTGATTCTCCAAGTGCAAAGGTATGATCTTTAAGCTTTGGCACCGGAATCACCATGATAAGCTTCTAATCATCTTGTTGAAGCTAATCACCAACTAATATCCTGTTAATGATCTGAAACTTAGAAACACAAGAATATTAGTAAACATAACTACATGAGTGTTGATCATCATCAAAACTAGAGTGGAAGGCCATTGGGCCAACAATCTCCCCCTTTTTGATGATGACAAAACTCATGGAGTTATATATGCATGGATTAAAGTTAAGCTTCAAGGAAGCTCCCCCTTAACTCATGCATCACAATAAACATAATAGATATGCAATGAAAGCACATGATACTAAACAAAAGCATGCATCATATCTTATTATTTATCCCTATGCATGAACTTGGTATATGCAAAAACACAATCATGCATATATAAAAACAAAACTCAAATTCTTCTCCCCCTTTTGTCAATCATCAACAGGGGTAATCAAAACCATAAATAAAACGAGGGGTAAAAATCTTTCTCCCCCTTTATGTCAAACAAAACAATAAAAGACAATGTTCTCCCCCTTTTTGTCTAAAACAAAAAAAAACAAAATCAATAAGGGGTGACTACAAACATGATATCAATTAAAAATATGTCAATGAAGCATCTTGATACCAATAAACAAGAATCAATATATGTTATATGCTATATACATTCATGAAGAGGAAGACGCTAAGTTAGCTTCCCTACACATATGCATTACATGAAGAAGGGATGACAAGCCCCAATTCACATAACACATATTATGTAATGCATAAGAGGAGATGTGAAGCTCCCCCTACACACGTATATCATATAAAGAAGAGTTGTCAAGCTCCTCAATTTATAATATACTCAACATGAATTTATATGTAAGAGAGATGTTAAGCTCTCCTTGCATATAGGAAATACAAATCAAAACTAATTTTGAATTTCTTAAATATGATACCAATTGTAAATATTTTACCAATTTGATGTTGATATCATATGTTTAAAATAACAACTTTTAATCATAAAGTGTGAGAGTACAAATACCAATTGAAATACAAAATCAAATTTTCTCCCCCTTTATGAAAAACAAACTAAAGACATGCATAGTCTTGATAACAATTTAAAAGTAATCAATTTAAAAAAATTGAAACTCAAGCACTAGCATAAACACAAACATATATATGTATGAAGATAGATACCAATAGAAATTGATATACTTGGAATTTAAAGCATACATACATACAAAACATATATGAGTATACAAGAAGATCAAAATGATACCAATTGAAAGAGTTCAATGATACCAATTGACATAACAATAAGTTCAAGTGTATACATCATATTATCTACCACCCAATCATAATTCAAGTTTTAAAGATTTTCAATTTAGGGCATACATGAACATGATCTCCCATCCTACCGCCCTTAGATGGTAGGGGTTTTCAAAGATAGATTTGAAAATGTAGTTTTGTTTGAAAATCACTACCAAAATGAAGAACACCGCAACTAGTTAAATGGAAAACTTGTTAACTAGCACGAAATCCTTCAAGCAAGGAATAAAAACAAAATGAAATTCACATGATAATCATCACTCTAACCAATAAAGCATACCTCATGAGAAACAAAACATGAGCAATAGATATGAGTGTACAAATAATATGTGAAGATCATAATCATGAAAAATATTTCATTAAGCTCAATTATTCCTTAAAACATAATACCATCAAAAACATGAAAAATCATATAAAACTCCTTATTTAATCTTCAAGGCATATGTATGTCTAATACAAGCTAAAATATACATACATATCCAAAACTCAACGAGTCCACTAAACGTATATTCATGAAGGCACGTGGCTCAAAAAGATGTATATGTATAAGATTAGTTTGAACTAGATAGACATATACATGAAGTTAAACATAAATACATGAAACATGAAAAACTAAATTTTCATCACAACAAATTTCATTTCAAGGTATATGTATGAATTGTCCAACATGAAGTATACATACATATCTCTAAACACAATTGAGTCTATAAATAGATTGCATGAAAGGCAAATGACTCAAGGGGTATACATGTATATCTTAAAGTTTGGCAATACGAACATATACATGAAGTGAAACACACAATCATAAAACAAATCCAAAAATGGAATACAAGTTTGAAATGTATGAATCATCAAAACTAGACTATACTAGCACATCTAATGGGTTCAAATAAGCGTTCAAGCTCATACATATATAGATTTATTTGTGGCCCACTATATGTACAAGTATAATTCCTAGTCTTAATGAAAGCTAACATCTAAACAAGTAACCTTAACATGAAGCATCAAAACACACAATATAAAAATCATCATGATAAAACTAAGACATGATTACTATGTAAATTCACATGTATTAGATTCATGATGTACATTATAGCTTAAACAAACGGTGAGAACACTAAATGTGAATCAAATAAGCATGTGTGTCTCAAATACTA